>VZTL01071985.1:0-52815 GCA_013400535.1 Scopus umbretta | reverse complement strand
GGGTTAAACCACAACAGCTATAAAATGCATTAGAGGTGATAAATTATGTTCTTAATGTTTTCCACATTTAGAATAAAATAAATGTTGCAACCTCATTTTGAATACTTTGCACAATTCCAGCTGTCCCATCTCAAGAATATGATGGAAGCTGTAGAAGTACAAAAGAACGTGATATGATCAGAGGGATGTGATGGCTTCTGTGTAAGGGAGGAGTTGGTAACCTAGCTCTCTCCAGTTTTGAGAAAAGCTGACTAATAAGGGGGAAGCAAGACATACTGGAGCTACATAAAGTCAGGAGTGACATGAAGAAAGTGAAAAGATAGTGATTATTTATTATTTCTCACTTGACAAAAAACAAATGAAGTGATCAGTCGACACATAATTAAATTGTGGAAGCGATTGCTACAGGATGTTGGAGATGCCAAAATACAAATGGTTTCTTGAAGTGATTAGATAAACTCATGGAAAAATAGTTCATAAAGAGCCATTAAAGACACTGATACAGGGCCAGCCTCCAGCTCAGGAAGTTTCTAAACTGCAGGTTTGCCGAGAATTGGCAGGGCATACCCTATACTTGTCCTGTGTTCATGCCCTTTCCTCAAGCATCCATTTTGGCCGTTATCAGAGACAGGATACCAGGCTAAATGATTCTTTGGTGTAACCCGCTGTATGGCTTGCTTCTCGCTAAACCACGCAATAAAGGTCTGCACTAAGTATCTACACTGTAGACCAGATTCAGTTTAGCTCTGAGAATTCTAACTTCTGCATACATTATTCTTTCATTTACAGTATTCCTTAATCACATGCATAAACCCCAGTCTATTGGGCTAAATCCAGTGGTACAATTACGTGTCTCTGTTCCCACTGTGCTGCCCTGCATTGTTTTCTACGTGTCATGTTATGTTGCTACTGGCTCGTATTATGTGTGTTAATCTAGTCTATGCAAATCATCTTTCAGTGTTTCCCCATAGCTGTTTAATAAGAATACTGACCTAGGTCAATTACCTTTAATTATCTAGAAGGTTTCCTTTTAGTGTTGGTATAACCTTGGAAAATGATTAACTAATATGTAGACCCTCGTGTATAGGCTTCATTGAAGGCTGTTCCACAGGCAACTAAGTAAAATATAATGGAACTGCTACTATCTTTTTTGGAGTTATTAGTTGCATCACTCAAAATAGTTTCTGCTCCAGCCCCCGTTGCTCTGCCTTCTTTAGATTAGCAATATTTGTAGTCTCCTGCTGAAGTACTGCTGAGAGAGCCAGAACTAAGTGGTAAGCACAGTGGGATGCTGTGTGCATTCTGTTGCTTTTCTAGGGTTTACCCTAAGAAGATTTTCATACCCGTGCGACAGTCAGTAGCAGGCCAAGAAGCTTTTGTTTAACATTCTGTATGCAAACGGATCTTTAGCTTAAAGTTTGGGTGGAATTTCCTCTGAATGTTACCCACTGGAGAATATTTGCCTTTCCTTGCATATATTTAGTATATATGGGTTAGCAGTCCACCTGAGCAAAGTAAATTTGTCCTGTCAATACCCTTTTAAATTTTTACTTCTAACATGAATCCTTTTGGAGAATTGGTCATACAAACCTGGAGTCATACAGGTGTATTTACTGCATTTGCTACATTTAATGTGTTGTTTACAAGCAACTCAAATAAAAAATGCAGAATTTTACGTTCCTGTTGGGCGCGGGGGTGGGTTCAATGTCTTAAAAACACAAGAAATAAAATAAAAATACGTAATTTCTTTCAAAGGAACGACTAGCTATCCTGACTTCTTGGACACTCTATGTCCCAGGAGTCTGGAAAGCATGAGAATCCTTGAGGAATCAGGATAATAGTCCATTGTTGTTTAGTATGAATGAATCCCATATTGATCTGAAGCTCCCAGAGCACCCACCTTTCTGGTGTTTGGCCCAAAGTCTATAGGGTCTGTAAGCATACTGTTTGCAGAATAGGGCAATCCCAGAATTTAAGGACGTGGAAACTCAAGCTTTTTTAGCACTTAGAGACCCAGCCTGACAGGAAATCAGGCACTCTTCCATTGTGTCTGCTTGCTGTTCAGTAGAGGGTTCTTGAAATAGGTGTTTCCAATACATATTCTTATTTCAAGAAATTGGCACTTCCCAACAAAAACATGTCCTGTTAGAATTCCCTAACCAGCTCTAATTCAGACATCAGAGAGTGTGAATATATTTCTTCATTCTGGGATTATTATAATTTCATTCCCTTCTCCCTTTCCCTCAGTTTCCTTTTCTTTTTAACTTATTTTCTGTGAAAGTCAATGTTGTGAACTGATGCTACAGGAGGGCACTGGTTCTGCTGTCTTTTGTGTGCTGCTTTGATCTGTGTTGTTACAGGAGAAATTGCAGTGATTGAAGGCATTCAGTTTTTAAAAGGTAACTCAGGTGATTACTAAGACTAATTAGTCTTGTTACTTAGTTTCATGAGGACTGCAGGAGCTGCCTGTACTTGTGTACTCGTTTCATGCCATTAATGTAAGGACAGCCACTTATACAAGCCCATTTTGCAGGACCAAGGTTGTGCTTTAAGTGTGGAAATTGGGATTTTTTGTTTTGTTTTAGGGTGTATGTTGCCCTCCCCTCATCACCTCTGGAAGCACGGAAGGGTCTTACCTAGGCATTATTTAATACCCACATTTAACATTTGCTTTGGAAAATCTTGGAAGTCTGCCAAGCCAAAGCAAACACTTCTTGTACAATCTTTTCTGAACATGTAGGGAAACCTCACAGAGTCTTTAAAGCTGCAAAGTGTCAGAAAAATCAGAGACATCCATAATGTTTGTATAATGCTACAAATATGGTGATATATGAAAAGCTGAGATATGAAACAACCAAGCACCCTCTTCATTTATCCTATTCTCGAGATAGGTATTGTGAAATACACAAAGAAAGCAACTGCTGCCCAGAGAAAAGGGGGTTACAGCTCAGAAAAGGCTATTTGCAGGGGACCGAGAGCATGAGGTCTGATCAAATGCCAAGTTAATTTGTTGCAAGTTATCTTGTGTAAATAGACATAATCTGAGACCTCCTAGTGTGTCATTAAAGGGCAATATCCGTCATGTCTTGCAGATGGGGAAACTGAAGAACAGAAAGATTAAGTGACTTTCCTATGGTGTAAAAACAGGGCACTGACAGAGCTGAAAGAAGAACTGATGCTTCTGGAATCCCATTTTTTTTCCTCTGCTGGGCCATGCTGTTTCAATTACAGGGATGAGAACATGAAGAAAACCAAGCCTGGGGTGCTCTTTGACTACGGCCTCATTGCATGCTATTCCTCCAAGAGAACTACTTCAAGGGTTACAGCAAAAGAATGTGCTGCTAAGAGCCATTTTGATGAAATCCCAAAACTAGCAGCAGCAAGCAACCCTTTCTCACTTTCCAACTTGATAACAAGTCTCACCAGTTGACAGTTTATTTTCTTTCCAACAATCAAGTCTTGACTGAAAGAGCACTTGATTCTTGAGTAGGCAATAACAAGCGTAGGCATGGAGTTGTTGCCACTTGTGCTTTCATTTCAACAGAAAAGTAGAAAACCAGATTTTCTGAAAATGAATTGAAATGTTTTCCTTAGCCGCCTTCTCCATGTACATCTATTTTCTGTTCGGTTTTCTTAAATGGCATTCACAGAAGTTGACAAAGATTCCTACTTAGTTTTTATGCCTTTTTCTTTTGGCTTTTCACTTTAGGCTTATATAACAAGGTAAAAGATCTTATCTTTCTTTCCAGCTTTTATAATGAGGTAAAAGACTTGATTTTCTGTCCAGCTATGGAGGTGGTGAACAGAGGAGGTGAATCTGAAATAAAGGTGTTAAATCTAACAGTGAAGTTCATAAAACCTTACTACATGCAGTGAACTCAAATGAAGAAGGAGGTCAGTGAGCACCACATAAAACCATGCCCTTAGAAAATCTGGTTAAATCAGGCAATGCATTGCCTTGCTTGTGGCTCTGGTATCTAGAGGGGAGAAAACACAAAAATCAGAGACTTGACCGAGATATCTGCTTTGAAGATAAAACAGGACTTCTGTGGAGCATTTGTCCATTCCTATTTCATGCAGTCTTTGCCTGTTCCCAGAGCTAAACTGCAAACAAGACTAATATATAGGTAAGCTTGCAAGTTTGGAGTTCTGGGGGCAGGACTTGTCACTGTTTTGTATGGAGCCTGGGGCACTGAAGTATTGGCCTTGATTTGGATCCTGAGGGTTTCCTGTACAGAAGTGTTGTGTGCCTAAAGGAATAGGATTATGGAATTACCACTAAAAGTTTCCAGCAAGGATCATGCCCAGAGAGATGTCTGGTATATTCCCATGCACTGGAGTAAGACACAGTTGTTGGCATCTACCTCACAAAGCTTACTTTCTTAAAACTACCTACTATGTTTCATAGGTTAGTTACTTTCAAAATACTTTGAGAAAACTTCATTCTGGTTTAGTTTAAATCACTATGGCTCCATTAATTTCTTAATAAGTTCATTTGCATCATATGTTGCTACTATCCCAGGTCTCAGAATTTCCGTACTGTTTGAGTAGAAAGAGAACTTTTAAATCCCATCCTTCATCAGAATAAAGCTCTTTTTTTTTTTTTAATTTCTGTTATCCTGTCTAACAGGTGGTAATATAAGACAGTGATCTGCCATCCCCACAAATTCTTTGAATTCTGCTTCTAAAGCTCTTCTTTGAATCATATTTTCTAGCATCTCAGGAGGTTTTGTGAAAAAAAAAAAAAATTGTTCTCTTCAGCATTACACAGACATTGACTGGGAAATCTCTTTATCAGTGGTTTAAATCAAAAGTAATTTTTTTTTCCTAGAATCCATTTTAGTCTCCTGTACTGCTGGTTCTCAGTGTGAAAGAATCTATTTAACTGCCTGCTTTTTGGATGACTTTTAATGTTGGTTTTAGATTTATACAAGGAGTATTTTGCCAATGAGCCTCTTCATCTTCACCACTAGAATGATTTTTAATGGACATCCAGTAGTTTCATACTAAGTAGTTTCTTTCAGCTTTATTCTCCCTAGAGAGGACTGCACTGAATGGCTGGAAATGTCAGCAGCTGCATTAACCGAAGCAGTTTAGCTGCTGCCACCTCCTAGATAAATCTTGCCCTTTTTCATTTCTGTGTTTCTTACTGTTTCCCTCAAAGTAAGAGAGCCAAAGAAACTTCCTGTCTGGCATAATACAGATTAGGAACTAAATTGGCAGCTATTATAGATGGGCATTTTTCTATTGATTTCAGGGTGAAATCCATTAAAACTGGCAGAAAAGTTGGCTCCATTTCCATAGAATCAACAAAATCAAGTAGAAATATGAAGCTGAGAAAAAGGAAGGAATGTGTGCAGCTGCTTGGAATACAGTCCAGCTCAGCCATTGGAAAGTGTAATGAGGGCCCTGGCTGCCTGACAGGGAAGGTAAGTATGGTGTGGGCTCTGCCACTCCTCTTGGCGATTACTTGACACGCAGATGAGATTTGACATGGAAGTAAATTAGCGAGGATACTCGTCCTTTCCTCCAGAGCCATCTGATCATGGGCCTAGTTGGAGACTGGAAATGAATTAGGTGAACCTTTGGTATTATTCAGCCAGGCAGTTCCTGTCGTGCTCCGCACTAAGCTGGTGAAGTTTGGCATTGCTGCTGCTGCTGACTGTCACGTGTTTTGTCTGAAAATGAGTAGAGCCAAGTATTCTCCCAGGCATAAGCATTGCTGATATTAATTCTTATACTTGTCTTCATTCATATGCATGTTGTGGTGATTAAAAATAACAGCTAGATGGTTGGAGAAATTCTCTATGTAGTAAAACGCACCTGCCAGCATATTTTGCTAGTTAGTTGACCTCTCAGGAAAAGTCCATAACCTTAAACATGCTTCTTTTTTTCATGTTATGTGATCAATAAATTCAGAATTCTGGTTGTATAATTCATCATGTTACACAGAAGTATCACAGGTTGTTCCTTAGAATATAGCTCTGGATCTGTCCTTCATCCAAGTTCCTCAAAGAAAGGAGAGCTTGTGCTTTAGAGTGATAGAATTACATTAAACATACATAGATGCTTGATTGGAACTGAGAGCTTGTGTTTAAAGTTCTTGATATTTAATACTGCAGTCAGTATATCTCAGAGCTGTGCAGTTATTTCCAGTGCCAAAAATCGGGTTTTTAGGAAAGAGATCGTATGGCTTGAGTCATCAGCATGGATTAGCCCCCAGAAACGTTACTTAGTGTAATGGGTTGTCAAACTTTATGGTTACTTTCAGAATGGGTGTTTTTACAGCTTCCTGGTAAAACTGTAATTTGAAATTTTATTTGTTGAACTGCTAAAACACAGTGACCACCTATTGCCAGGGTGCATATGTTGTTAACGAGAATACTGAAAGGCTTTTAAAAAAAAAGCATTATAACTGTTTTTGAGTTAGTCAAGCATTCAGTCTCACAAGTTTGTTCCAGTTAGAAGGAGAATTCGATGTTGGAGACAAATGTCTTTCATGTAATCCTGTTTATTTAAAAACATGTGCCAAGTACCTTCTCCATGAGCATAGGAGGATCAAACAACAGGAGATTGTTTTCAGCTGGTACTCAGACTCAAAAGCTCTGTCTAGGATTTTCTCAGTGCCGCATCCCACATTTGCCCAGCCTGCATCTGGATTTTCTTTCTAAAATTCTGCTTGTCTGTGGTGTTTCTGTTGTCCTTTTTGTCACACCCACAGACCAGTCAAATAATTTTTTGCATAATTCACATTCCTGACTGTTCTTTTATATTCTTGTTTTGGCCTGTGACAAGCTGTATGTTAGCATCAAGGCTCTTTTTTCTTTTATATATATATGTGTGTGTGTATATATATAAAGAAGTCTGACTCTTGTGTTTTAAAGGAATTACATTGGTTACAATAGCATCTCCAGTAGTCCAGATCTGTACTGTTTTTCCTTTTCTTTAAGAATGATAAAAGTTGTCTGATATTATGTGGATGAGCCCTAAGAAAACAAATGTCTTGTGCAAAAAAGTTCTAGAAGAGGAACACTCCCCATGCCCAGGTTTTTGTGAGTGCAAGAGGGATTGCAACGGGAATTGTTTGTTTGGTACTTTTTAACATCTGTATTCATCATTTTCTAAGAGTGAATGGGCATTTCTTAGCTTTGAGAAAACACTCCACTATTCCCCCCATCAGAATGTGAAATAATAAACACAAAGGGGGAGGCAATGACTTTAGATCAAGGTCCAGAAATACTTATAGCCAGAGAAATGTCTTTGACAGAAGTCCCTTCTGCCTTCAGCCTTGCTCATGGGAGTGGTAAATGATCACTGACAAGTACCAGCACCAGCAAGGAGCTGCACGGAGAGATGGGGAGCTGAGGCTTGCCCACCTCCTCCTGCGGTGGGGAGCTGCCTGGAGGTGGGAATGATATTCCCAGGAAGGGATTGCTTGGCCACAGATTGGGTGTAAATCCAGGTCATTTACTGTCATTCTTGTCATTCAGATATAGTTCCTACATATCGTCTAGGTCAATTTGCCTTTTGTTAGTAATATTATTGTCAAATAGTATTCCTCTGGTTTGTACTACCTGTGAACAGTTCTTGTCAATCTGCTTCGTGGAGGATAGAGCCGCTCTGTGGATGGGAGAAAGGTGTGTGCAGTGCAGAGTGAAACTAAGGCTCCGGTTATCTCCCAAGTCATTGTAGAGGACCAGGAATATGTATAAATTGTCTTGAATGTAATTTCAGAGATTGATTTCTTAAACTATCTCTTTTCAGCACTCAGGTTACAAAACAAATGAGCCAGAATTTTAAAAAGGGAGATTATGATGACAATAATAATAAAAACAATAATGATATATTGTGTCTAGAAACTAGTTCAGGTTGTGCTTCATTATTTACAAATCACAGGCATATTTTAACATAATTTGTCCAAGAAGCATAGTGCTCTTTTATCATATTCCTTCCCCAGACCATCTTTCCTTCTTATCTAAATGTCTCCAGATTCTTTCATCTCTCTGTGGGAAACTGTCAGACGGTTATGTAAATCCAGCAGACAGGACGAGTTTTTCAGTGGCACTCATGACTCTGAAGACAGGATCCCATCTTGCTTAGACCAACCCTTGGGCAAACTAAAAGGCCACCCATTTGCAGCACCAGAATTGAAGTTTCAAATTGCTTTTCCTTGGCACTCTTAAGCAGAAATAGACAAATGTGGCACAGGGCTGAGTTTGTTGCTTCTATACATACTTATGGATAACTTGCTTTTGGGATATCAGATTTGCAATAACCTAAAGCCATTAGGAATGGTTCATGGACATCCAGGCATGCATACATAATTCATGTTAACTGAATACATTTATGTGCATGCTCATAAAACGAGAAACAGGTTGCAACTTATTAGTGGAATAAATGGAATTGCTTCTTTATAGCATGTGTTCTATGCTTCTCTCTAATTTAAAGCTAGATCATTAAAACATAAAAATGGCTTATAATTACAATAAATATTCCTAGAATGTTTCTACTTTCTGCCTTGTACCTAGTCTTCCTTTGTTTCTCTTTAAAAGCATTTATTCTATTTCAGATTGCTCAATATGTACCATGAGGATTTCAAATCTATGTGCTTGTGGGTAACTAACTTCTAAATGAAGGCTTGCGGTAAAATGTCAAGTTTTACCTGAGCTAAATTATTTTTAGTGAGATTCAATGAAAGGGCTGAATCCACTTCAAAATGGCTGTTGCTCTTAGCTAAGTTCCTCCTACATTATTAGACAGCTTTACCGTTGTGTTATGGGAGTCTAGAGGGAGAAAAAACCAAAACATCGCTTTCTGATGCTGTGTTGACTAAGAAAAAAGAAGTGAAAACAGGTGTGTTTTCTGCATAAAAACATCTATATTTTACAATCTAAATTCTCAAATGAAATAACTCCCAACCATACTTTTTGATCTACATGAAATGATGAAGGACGAGATCATGTGCAACATGTCATTAGACGCATAAGGCTGTTTGGTCTTGGCAAATACAATACATGCCTCAGCTCTACTAAGGAACATGCAAAGACTCTTTTAATATTGTTTTCTCACAGTGTTTAAAAATAAAAAATCCTCACATAGTTACATTTCTGAGCTTCACTGCAGTCAAAAATAATTTTCCCTATACTCAGGAATTAATGTGGATCTTGGGGCTTGAATTTTTAGCAGACTAATAAGCAGGTGTGCAAGTTTAAATCTTATTGCAGTCAGTGCAGGAAAAGATGTTCTCTGAAACTGAACATTCACAAAGACCTTAGTATCTGAAAGTCTTGTATGCCCACAACTTAAAATCTTAGCAGTTTTAACGTTCTTTTATTATTTAATTAAAAAAAAAGCCACAATAGCCATTTGAGATTTACTGTTGATCAGATGATTTGAGATCATAATGATTTATATGTTTGTAATTTAAAAAATAACATGTTCATTGTTTATTCTTCATATCAGTTTAGTACTACTTTATTTTTATGATTAAAGACCACATGGAGGAATGCGGTTTCAAAGCCACAGCTTTTGCACAGAGAGAGTTAACAACAGTTAGAGCAATTGGAATTACTTCTATTGATTCTATGATGTATTATTTTATCGCTTTGTCTCAAAGTGAAACAATTATAAATCTTAAATCTGTAAACATTGATATGAGATGTAATAGTTTCTGTTCTTCTAATGTTCAAGTTTCTAATGTCAATGTCTAATTCTAACGTCAATGTCTAAAGTAAATTCTAATGTCAGTGAAGTTTCTTGTATCTCTGTGTTCTCCCTATTTTACATGAATTGAAATACTAATGGAAAACAAGCAGAAGAGAAAATTCTGTGGATTTTTTAAGACCCACACATTCAACTGGAGCCTTCCCTTTTCCTTAAGCCAAATTATCTCTTCAGTATTTCATCTTTCCAGTTTCTCCTTAGAATTAAAATTTTAACTAACGGTTTCTCCCTTAGTCAGTCTAGCTTTATCAAATCTGACACCCAAAGCTCCACACTACATCGCTTTCCTCTTTGGAAATGCTCTAAAACATCCTGTTGTGGTGGTGGTGTCTTGTGGCGGGGGGAGGTGTGTGTTTGGGGTTTTTTTGTCTGACAGAAATCTGTAAGTTTACAAATGCTTTCTCATACTATATTAATGAAGGCAGCTAAGACAGCTGCCAGGATGCTACCTGGATACGGTGGACAGGGGACATGAACATTTACAGAAGCATTGAACTTTGAAGGTTGGCACTGACATGCAGTGTAACTAAGTAATCATTGTAATAATCACCCCAGTTTTTCTTTGTCAGATTTGTTAATAACAACCTGGCATTATACAGCCATGAATCTAATGTCTAGGTCAGACTACCCAGTATGGTTAGAACTTTAATTCCCTTGCATTAATCTTTTTGATGTATGTCATAAAAGTATAGCCTGTAGCTGTCAAATTACATATGCACTGTGAGTGTAGTCTGTTTAAGTTCAGGACTTAGCATCATGTATTCCGATTCAATTTATTTTTATATCTCATCTTTCACACAGAGGGTCTGAAAATGCTCAATAGTAAGAGACAGAATAATGAGATAATGCTTTATAGAACTGTGTAAAGTGACTTGCATATAGATAGCAAGCAAGGCAGAGGTTGGACTTGAGTGAGAGAAGACAGAGCTGTAAATTAAAAGCAGTAGTAGTATAAATACAGAGCAATTCTGATAGAAGAACATACTTTTCCATACACCTAAAGGGTGTGTGGAAAAGGTTTGTGTTAATGTTAACTTCTCTTAAGAGTCAACAGTAGAAGAATAAATCTTCCTATATATATGGTGAGGAAACTAAATAATATTTTAAAATCTTAAAAATCTTATGATAGTATCTGTCTGGTGAGAGAGTTCCTACTGAGGGCTTTGAAGGGATAGCATGATTAAACTGTGTGAAGGAAGAAAAAGTCAAGAAAGTGAGCTTTAAAGGGTCATTTTAGATAAGATTAATCCTGGTCTAAGCAAGAGTCATAGTGACAATAAGGAAATAGTGGTAAGCCTTCTGGCAGGGAAGGGGTGGGAAGGGAGCGCAGGAAATAAAAATATGGGAGTGTGGTGAGATGACTAGGTATCTTGGATTGGGTGTTTACTCCCAGATTGTTCCACATGTCTTTCATCTAGGACATAGGACTTTTCCCATTTACCCCAACCTACAGTATCCAGCACTGCAAAAGGAAAGTTCCCCATGATGGGAATTTATCCTGGTTTTGATTTGTTAAAATGCAGTCTTTCCTGGCAAGGGCTGAGTCTTGTGATCTTTAGTGAAGTAGTAAAACTAAGTTCTTACTTGAAGAGAGTAGTAGCAGTATCAGGGAGAATATTCTACCTTTGAACTCTTCTATAGCAAAAGACAATATACTATAGCTTCGCTTCCCCCCCCATTCCTGACCTACCTTAGTTGCATGTACACAACTTATAATGTAGACCAGATTTGATTTAAGGACTATAAATACATTTACATCAGTTGCATAAAATTGATAGGCCAGGCTGAAACAAGCATAGAAGTTCAGGAAAAAAATGTAGTTGAAAGCACAGAGCCTTAAGCAGTGAAAAATGGACAAGATACAAAGCCTGAAAGAAGTAGGAAAAAAGCTTCAAATATAGAGTTTGCTCTTTGAGGCCAGTGTCAAAGGCTGATTGTTGGAAAGGTTTGGGAAGGACAGACTAAATAATCAGTGCTGCCATGAAGATAGTTTAGGAGAAGCCCAGTATATAATAATAATAATAATAATAATAATAGAAGTGGCTCAGAGCCAGGGCGGAAGGATTTGGGAAGAGAATATCACCTCCATTGAATGTTCAGAGAAATGGTCACTGAAAAATGAAATGGTCATTATCTAGCCAAGAAGGAGATGTTGTGAGGAGAAAGAACAAGTAAAGGAAATGGGGAAAGATCTTAAGGATGGAGAAAATGGGATGAGCAGGATGATGTAATGGAGAGAAGATCTTCAATAGTAGATGGGATGGAAACGAAATATGTTCAAATTTAATTTAATATTATCTCCACTTCATGTTTTTTAGGCCACAGCTGTGCTCATTCTAGACTCAGAAACTAGTCTTCCCTCTCCAATCAACAGTGTTTTTAGAAGCAGACCAATACTTATGACAAGATACAATTCATCTATTGTGAGCAAATCTAACAGTTCAGTACTTAAAAAACAGTGAGATAATGTGTTATGTCTTCAAAACTTGATGGTGAATTTTAGAATTCTGCCATTTTGGGGGATTTGCAGTATGCATCACCTTAAAAAATTGGCTTGGACGGGAGGAGTGCAAATACAGTATAGCTGTATTAAGGGAGTGCATATTTCTGTTGTTATGGAAAAGTGGATTGTCTCACTTTTATTTTCTCTGTCTCTATCAGCTGAAAATATGAAAACCCATCACAGCAACAATACAATTTTTTATGGATCTGCGCAACGCTGCAAGACAAAATTTGACAACTCTTGCACTGATCTTGTCAAACTGTTGTGTGACATTAGGTATGCTCCTGGTGATGCTCTGGTGGCTCTTCTGGTTGCTAACCTCTATTGACTACACATAGGTTGCAGCCTGAGGTGTTTCTGTGCTTGTGTCCCATGAGACTTACTTAATAACCAATTTTAGATAAAAAGCATATGTCAAATAATGTGTTATTGTATGGTTCATGGTCAGAAGTACTTTGAAAAAAAAACATGGCAAAAAAATGAAGTTGTCACAGTGGGAGAATACATA
This sequence comes from Scopus umbretta, assembly GCA_013400535.1. NCBI lineage: Eukaryota > Metazoa > Chordata > Aves > Pelecaniformes > Scopidae > Scopus > Scopus umbretta. The sequence goes on along the minus strand of VZTL01071985.1, from coordinate 40,081 downwards.
ATAAGGAAGGTATCAGGAAACAGTAAATGGATCTCTTTGTTGAAGAGGAGAGGAGTCCTACTTCAAAAATTGCCAACTGGTTGGTTGGTCTTTGCTGGCTTTCACTCAACTTCTGAAAAGACTTGGTTTTGGAAGGCAACCTCACTCAGTTTGCTGAGACATGAACATCTGTATACAGCTTCTTCAAATTTTTGGTATACACCTTAATATGCAGTGTAGTATGATATAAGATTGAATTACTGCAGAATTTGTTTTATTCCCAAAATACCTTTTGTATAAATGAGGTGGCTGGAAATCTTAGACAACTGTGAGGGTTTTTTTCCCCATGACGAATTTGTCGTAGGACTACAATAGAACTAGTTATTAAATATTGCTAATATATTATCTACTAATAAAAAAGTCAAACTGTTTAACATCATTATGCTAAAACAACACAATGACCCTTAACATAAATCCTGACATAAATTATTATTGTTTACACAGACCTCCCAGCAGCCTACTAAATGCAGTTTGCCACTCAAAGTTTTATAGCTGTGCTGCTTGAGACAGACTATTCTTTTGCATACAGTATGGGGTTGTAATGCAGATTAGCAGTGTAATAGTGCATAAATAAGTCCTGTTTTCTGCTTCTTTTCATGATGCCACGTATGTTATGAAAGCAGAAAATACATTTGACATGGTATCCTTTCAGATTATCTGAGCAATCTTGCATCTTCCCTCTGTCCTCTTTATCATTAACTTTCCTATAGCTGGTGTAAAATTGTGGCATGCTGAGAAAGGTTTTGGATCTAAAAGCTTTCATCACCTGTAAATGACATTAAATGGTTGAGCTTAGTTGAATACATGCACTTTCTGCTCTGTGGGGTAGTTAATAAAATAATGAACTTAGCACACACTCTAATATTGATTTCTCTGGGAAAGACTGGATTGATATTAGATAATGATGTTGCATATGGACAACAAATGACTTAAAAGACCTCCTCAGCTTTTTGATATTCACACTGCACTTTCAGCATGTTCTGCAAATATATCTGGACATTTTCTATCTAACCAAAAGGACCGCTCCTGATACTTATCAGAAAGTTGGTCAACTTTCTCTTGGCAGCTCAGTGAAATGTTTTAGGTCAGTTTTTGCAATTTAGGGGCTTAGTTAGAGAAAGTGGTGATATATCCTCTTGATATTCAAACAAGGAAGCCCTCTAATATACCTCAAAATAACAAAGTCTTGGCTTTGTTACATTCCATAAAGAGAGCTAAAGAATGCTCAAGCCATCCTCTGGGGAAAGCAAAACTTTGGCTTTCTGTTCCCTTGTATTGCTAGTCCAGAATCTGAGCTATACCTGTACAAAAACATGAATATAGTCAGGAAAGTGTCAGGGAATGCCAAAACTTTGGTTAATCTCAGGGTTGGGAAAGGGAGGTTAGAAAAGCTATGTCAACTACCAGAGTGTGGTGGGTCAGTCCTTCAGCATCCATAGGTCTTGAGCGTATCTTAAGCTCATTTGTATATTAAACCACAGATCTAGTCAAAGGACCAACTATAAACAACTTACCTTTGTTAATACTATCTCTTTACTGAGATTCTAAGTATAGTTTCTCCTATTTTTGGAGCCTTGTAGTTTTGCAGTAAGCCTCAGCCAGTGTTAGGGTAAAGTGGTCATATAAAAGAAATGGTTTGTCAGTGGATAATGAAAGCCTAGCAGTAGTAACAGGATGGAAAAGTAAGCAAGAGGTTGGAGATTTGCTCTTGTGGTATGTGGGATATAGAGGGCTACGGTTAAGACTGGAGTGAATGTTGGCATTAGGGGTAGCAATAGAGAATAGTGAGCTGAATAAGTTTGTTCGATAAAGCCTGAGCATTCTTATGAAGAAGGTACCATAGCTCAGTCTGAAGCTACAGGCCTGATCCAGAAATAATTGCAAGAGGATCCTTGGCTTATGCTATATAGCAGTTAGACTAGATGATATGAATTATCCTTTCTGGCTTCAAACATATGATTATTCATTTCCCAAAGGCTCTGCTTCATAAGCTGAAGAACTCTGGTAATTTTTTCCTTTGTCTTGTAGATAGCCATGTTTCAAGTCTTCTGACATCAAACTCTTAAAAAACTGAAAAAAATTGCAAAATACCAAATCAAAAAACCTAAGAATGAAACAAAACAAAAATCTAGGCCTTAACATTTAGTGGTATTTTTTTCATGGTTGAGAAGCCACTGTGGAAAAATAAGAAAAAAAAAAAAAAAGCACATTTCTCATCCAGAAAATCATTCTAGTTGAACCCCAGTTTTCTTGCTAATATTCTAATAGTAAGTTCAACTTCATCAGACATTTTTGTTTCACTGTAGTTGTATTGGCTATATATTTACCACAGATCTTCAATGCATAAAGTAATCTGGGTTTTCCTTGCCCAAACTCAAATGTAGTAGAGCCTCCAGATAATATTTGTATGTATTGGAGCTTTTCTGAACCTTACCTAAAAGAAGCAGGAGGCATTTGCTTACCTTCAAGTTAGTTCGCATAAAGAAAAATTGATTAAAATAATCGTTTTTCCTCAAAAATGAATTAAGTGCACATACTATATATGTTTTTACTAACTTTTCCTAAAAGACCCAAGGCTTAATGACTGTTCATTAAGTTTGTTGCTTTATACATGAAGATTGAGGTTTTCTGACTGTGGTAAGTCTACAGATAAAAAGCTGCCATATTGAAATTAGTTTAAAGACTGGCAGAAGCCTATAGGTGGTGACTTGGTCCATGGTGTGTGACTTTNAGCTGAAACCAGGACAACTGCATAAGACCACCTTATACATTAAGATAAACTACATGTGTTTCCAACTGCATGCTTCTATCTTACATGTGGTGACAGAAGTTCAAACATTTTCAAAATTCTTTCTGAAAAGTGAGTTATTTACTTACTACATCTTTAAAATAATCTGGACTGGCTTTTCAGAGATTGGGGTCAGTTTTTTGGAAAAATTTATTGATCTAGTATTCCTTTCATAAGTAAAAATTAATGTCATCCCATAAAGGGTAAGTTAAAGAATCCACTCGGGGATGTATTCTCTTATAAGGAATAGTTGTGACAAAGCTTTCTTTTCATTAAGGGCTTCATCTAGTAAACCCTGAAGCTTTGGAAGTGGTTACATACTCCAGGAGGCATGCACTAGTATTGTCCTGGTTTGAACAACCTGAACTGCAGGTGTCTCCTGCTCAGAAAACTCAACCCTTTTGTTATTTACAGCCATTGGGCTGCACAAACCCCACACAATTCCTTACCTTACTGAAGTGTCAAGAGGAAATCTGATGGGCTGTGACTACCAAAAGGGAAACTTGAACAGGAGGCTATGATTACCACTAATATTCTGGCAAAGATATTTTGGGATCTTTGACCCTGTGTGATTAAAGGTCTCTCTTTAGTATCTACTTCATCACACATCATCTCTGGTGCTTAATAACACGCTGGTGCTTTGGTTCAGTACCAACTCCAAGGGAAGAGTGCCACCTACTGAACTACCAATTCTGTTTCCCGCAATATCTGTATTTGCCAGTTTCTTGCCCAAAATAGTGACCAAATCCTGTCTTGCTTATTGTAAGAAATGTGCGAGGATCAAGGCCTTTACATGACATGGCCATATATAGTGTTGCAAATCTGGATGAGATTATTGCAGGATGGCACTTGCTAACAGATTTATTTTAATGTTTTTTTTTTTCTTCAGTGTGGGCATCATAACTTGTATTTTAACATGCTAATTATAAGAGACTGCAATAAAAGTGAAGTTAATAACAGCCCACATAGCATTACTATTATCTGACCCTGATTTGAACTCTTCACTGCTATAAGTGCTAAAATATACTGCTAATGATTTCTTTTGAAATACACTAATAATTGATGCAATATTTCAGTCTTAGTCGCATAAAAATTAGAAATGTCTTTAAAAAGAATTAAACCAATAAAACTCCTCATGCTTCCCGCTAGATGCTCAAGTGCATTTAATCAGTCTCTCTTGCAAAAAAGTCACTTATCCTTCCATAAATATGGATGAAATAAAGTATATATTTATCCCATAAATTTTTCTATTCATTCCAGCATGACTGAACTTGCAGATCTCTCTATAGTTTTTCCTTCTAAAATCTTTCTCTTGGCAAAGCAGAAGGAAAAAATTCCATCTTTGGACACATGCATGTTCACTTCCAAAGGAAAAGAGGACAACTTCAGTTTTGTACAAAAACTGAATCTCACAGAATGAGAATTTTGGATGCCTTTCAGATAGAACTTCAATCTTTTGTTCAGCATTGGTAATTTGGCTTCTCATGGATCATTTGGATTAGAGGACGACTATAGTAACTTCATGGAACTAACCCAAGTGTCTCCAGAATATAAGGCTTTATGTTTTACATGCCTCTGCTAGAAAAAAAGAGATGCTGAACTAAGGATTAAAATAGGAGCAATGAGGGTCTTTCTGATGGGAAAAAATTCTCTGAGAATTCTTTAAAAAGTATTTGCTTAGATTTGCATCACAGTCCTTTTGTGACTTGGTATGAACAAACTTCTGCGTCTGACAGCTTGAAGTCTTTCCTTTAGGCAGTTGCTGGACCATTTGTAAAATTAAGATCATTCATAGTTCCTGTTACACTGCAGCAAAATCTTCTGCAGACACTCCCTCAAAATTTGGCAGAAAATAAGATAAAGGGCATGAAAGGGTGTGGGGGAAGAACATGTAGAAAAAAACAATTGCAGAAACAGCAAATCTATATTCCTTGGGGATTTTTGTTGTTGGTTGTTTTTTTTTTTTTTTTGCATTGGCAGGTTTTAACTGTCACTGTGCAAAGCAGGCAGTGCTGGTCTATATATCCAGCCTGACAGGAAATTATTTCCAACCAAAATCAGCAAGATCCTGTGTCACAATTTAGTTACTGTTGTGGTCTAGCAATACTGGGAACTCTTGCCCAGAAACTTCCTACTACTTCAGCAGTTATACGTTGTTTTATATTGTGCAGTGTATGTTTTAAGAGCCATGACAGTTTGCAACTGGTGTACTTGAAGTAGAGCTAAAAGTTGGTCTAAGTGGCAGGTGGTTCTAGAAATTCCACATGCTGGACAAAGCAGGTTATGACAGCCGTAACAGAATCTACCCATATTTCTTCACCTTAGTTTTGCACTAATTTAAAGGAATTAGCTCATGGATCCACTCTTATTCCTCCCAGGGAATCAGAGCCACTGCTGTAGCTCTGTACTTTGAGGAAGGTGCGGAGGAGACAATGGTGCAAATTAGCCAAAATGCTCACCCTGAGCTTGGGAGTGCTGGGTAAATAGGGATTTAGGTTCCAGTCTAGCCCTTTTTTAGCTTAGCTACATCAGCACTGCTTCAGGCATCCTGAACAGGTTATTTTGCTTTGGGAAAAGAGCAGCTGGCATAATCATTTTTATTTTGTGATGAAACAGAAAATTCTGTACAAACAAGCTTTATAATGTGCTTTTTATGTCTTCTTCTTTGCCCTTCTCTATAGTTTCCATTCTTGGGTTCTCTTCAGGTGAGTTCTCCCCCTCATGAAAGCTGACAGGTTTCAAAGGATGCTCAGATAGCAGGTTGTGATGAGACATTTACCTTTTCCAGCAGGCATTGGCCTTAAGTGCACCAAATCTTAGCTATCTTCCATAGGGATCAAGGGCTCAATTCTAGAAAATATTAAGGCATCCAAACACTTGTGACTGCAGTGAGATTACTCATGGGCTTAATGTGCTTAGTACCTGGCTGATTCATGCTTTAATAGGAGGCTCTTTGTGCTGTAGAGGAAATTAATAACAGGCTTGCCTCTATCACTTGTTAGGCGAGTTCACTAACAACGCTCTTATCCCCAAACAGACCATATATAGGGGATAATTTTATTTATATAAGAAATTCGGTGATTGTGGGGGGAAACTTTATGCACATTTTCTTTGTTTTATTTCCTTGTATTGTTTATTTGGAGATTTATCTTTTCTGATTATCATAAATATGTAGGTTTATAGAAGTGCTTCTATATGTCATGTTTCTTTATGCAAGAACAAACTGATGCTTTATTCTTTTTGCAGCAAATTGTTGCTGAATATAGATGGTGCAGAGCATAGAGTTTCATGTGTTTTCTTTGTTTCTTTGCAGAAAAATGAAGTGACAGGTGCTTAGCCTCATTTTTCATGCTAGCTTTGCCATGCCATTTTCACCAATAATGAAGGCAGCTGCCAGAGCTTGAGGAAATCAGGCGAAAAATTCAGCTGGCAGGTAGACCCAGTCACTTTAAGAAATGTAATCTTATGTTAGCAGATGGTAATTAAAAGGCAGAAGAAATAAAATTTTGTCTCAGTTTTCTGCACTGTTACATCAATTAAATCTGCAACAGAAATGCAAGCAGAAAATATAATTTATTTTCATGTGGCTACACAGTATGATTGTATGCAAATCTAATGATTTGTTTTGCAAAGACAATTGCAATTTTTTAAACCTAAATAGAATAACTGATCATTTCCAGAGAGCATGTGTACACAGTAAATCTTCAGTCTTCAATATGCCTAATGCAATGAAAAGCATCTTCTCCTTGTTTTCTACTTATTGTTAAACCTCAAATTGGGTTCTGCTGTCTATGCACTTACAGCTTTCTGTAACACCAGTTTTAATCCTAACAGTTCAGTAAATCTTAGTGTGGAGAACTAATCAAGCTCAGGTCTCAGCAGGGGTGCATCCTGTTAAAAGAGAATATCCAGAAATTGCAAGAATGAACCTGGTAAGAATTGTTATGATCTTGCAGGAAAATGGTGTTTCAACACTGACAAGATTCCTAAGGATTTTCTGTTGTTCTTCTTACTTGCAGACATCTAGCTTTGAGGACAGAGCCTTATCATTCCTCATATGTTACTACTTATGGCGGCTACGATCATGAACAACATGTGCAAATCAGTTGAAGTGTGAAATAATTACATAATTAAAGCTCATTATGGTAGTGGCAAAACTGAAATGCTGGTGTAGCTATGTCACTGTTTCCATAGCTAGCTTTGATTTGCAGGGGTTTTATGAGTCATGCATAAAAATTCACCCAGTTTTGAATGTTATGGTGTAGTGAAACTTGAATGATAATTTACTAAATGCAGTTAGTAATTTTTAAAAAACTTGGGGTTGTTTAGTTTCAAATTGATTGAATGACTAGATGTTTATTTTGTATTTCTGCAACTCTAATTCAGGTATAAATGTGGTGCTGAAACAACATGTCATTTCTTATTTCTCTCGCACAAAGTCTGCATTAAAGACAATGAGAAATAACTAAGATATGTTGCTTAAAAATGCAGTTCCCAGTTCTTCTGTCCTGTTAACTGGTTGCTGATGCCTCTAAGCATAATGGAAATTTTACTGCTGTAACACCCATTCTAGTGAGACTGGTACAGCAAACAACATTTTTTTAAAAATAGTTTTTCTTAAGTGTTCAGTTGAGCAGAAATGCAAACACACTCAAAGCTACAGTGATCAAAAGCACTGCTTCAGATCAGCTAGTTAACTCTAGTTGAGTCTAGTGACATTCCTACTCATGTAAATGTATAAAAATAGATGACCATATAAAGATGTGGGATTTTTTATGTTCTTAAGAGTAACATTGAATATTAGTTTTGAATACGAGTTCACATTTATTTTGTATTTGCCCATGGAGTATCTCCAAACTTTTACATTTAAGAAAATATGTAATATTTCAGTGAGGGTTTTCACTTAGGCAACTCTATTTAAGAGAGAAAAAAAAACTGGGGGCGGGGAGAGCATCTAATATATTGAAAGACAACCATATCTCTCTTGCCATGTGCAAATTTTCATGAGTGGGATTACCAGTCATGAGAAATGGATAAGCACCAGACTCTTCATTAATGCAGCGTAGCACAGAGGAACCTGCAGGAACAGGATAGCATAGAAAGCAAATGTGGGGTCACAGCTTCTGATCTAGACTAGAATGATGGTGACTGGAAATGTTTTTATCTCCTAGCATGGTCTCTGAGGTTGGGTTTTGCTGTTTTTTATTCCAGGTCACAAATTTTGCCTTGCGGTCACTGGTGATGAGTACTGATGTTCACAGGTGTAGCCTGGAGGCAGCGGCAGAAGGGGAGAAGAGACTGCAATTCCTGTTACTCCCCTGTAACTAAACAGGCAGGGTGAGCAAGGAGTGAACTTCAGCTTCTCCAGGGCGCAGGTGTTGGCTTTTATAGCCACAGGAGGTAACAAATCACTTTGTACATCACTGAAAGAGTTGCAGTTTTGGGCAAGCAGAGCAGTGGAGTTTGACTCCACCAGGAAAGTCTCCGTTCATGGTATCTGGGCAGCAGTCACTAGCTGAGCTGGTGTCTGGGGATGTCCTCAGCAACTCTCAACATGTTTTCTTTGCTCTTTCCACCACCTTGACCCATGATGCTCTTGGTACTCCATTCCTTGAGCTCTTGTTCCCCCAAGACTACTGCTATTGCCATGTGGTGTGGTACTCTGAAACATGGGTTTGTGTCCACAGAGACTGCAAATAAGTTTTATCTAGAGACCTATGCCAGGACTGATTCTTGGACTTGGCTGAAGTTCTCTGAAATTCTTAGGACATTTAACCCATCCTCTTAAATATCAGCTTTTAACTTCCTACTTTTTGTCATATTTACCTTACCACATTATTGAGTCTTAATATTCTTGAGTATCATAGATTACAAAGGAACAAATAAATAAAGGAATTAGCAAGGTAAAAGTACAAGTACAAGAAACTGTCTCTGCCTGCTCTTTGTTAAATGGGGGTGCACTTGATAATGTTGCTTAGTATTTCTCCTTTTTCAGCAGCCTTATCATTGTACTTTGGCAGCAAGTAAGGTACTCCACCACTGTTAATCCTTTTGCATTCTCTAGAGACTGACATTTAACCTCTAAGTTGTTCAGCCGCAGGTTTTAGATCTGGAAGCTGTGTGTGTTTGCCACACACAGCAAGTCTGTAGCAGACTATGAGTTCCTGGGGTAGCTGGGGATATTCATTATTGCCTGAGAAGCCAATGCTGCTGCTTTTGAAATTTTATCTGTGTCCTCTGAGAAAGGACCTTTTTATATGCCCAAAAGGATAAAAACTGTTCAGCTAAAGCTCTCCAAAAAACAAATGCTGTATTCCTCCTGATGGGACTTTGTGTTGAAGAAGGAAACAGATGCTTCATTTGGTTTCTCCTCTCACACAGAAATCAATGAGGAAGGTAATACAAAGTCAAGATTTTGAAAATGTGCAAAGCAAACTCAGTGCACTTACACTGGGCATTCTTTAAAATACTTAAATGCCATTAGGAATTTTGTAGCCTCAGTCTTAAAGTGTCCCATTAGGGGCACTTTGTGGGGCCTAACAGTCTTAAAATGTTGAACAAACTTTCTTGACAAACTGGGATTTCTGGGTGTGTCACATCCTTCACAGAAATCACTGATAATAATAAATATTGGTTTCAGTATTTATGTCCTGTCCCTTATGAATCTTGTAAGCAGTTTCCTCCTTCATTTTCAGAATTAAAAGACAGAAATGTTGGGAGTGATTTTGAAAGTGGCAGGGGTGTTTGGGCTAGGAAATGCTGTGGTCTGAAAATAAAATCAGACAGGTTAAGTAAGCTCTTAAAAAGGGAGGTGAAGTGGCAGAATAAGAATATGGTTTGGATTTAGTTTGACTTTTTATTTTATAATACTTGCCCTCAGTCAGCATGTGCAGCGATAGTAATTTCTCAGCACAATGTCAGGTACACAAAGAAATGTGACAGCTTTCCCTGCTAACCCAGGCTGCCTGCTAGAAATTATCATTCATTATTATTATAACTAACCAACTCCAAGTCTGATCCCACAACCAACTCCAAGTCTAATCCCACTCCAATGGCACTGAAATGGCAAAAATCCCAGTCACATCAACAGTATAGGCTCAGGCCTGAAGCTCTATTATTTAAAGAAATCCAGTGGTGATTAGTGACCGTAGTTCTGTTATTGTACCAGGGATTTATGTTCTGGTTTTTAATGGAGTGTGTTAAATGAAGAGCTGTAAAATAGTAGCTACTATGAGAAAAATAGTTTAATGTGATTTTAGAGTTTTGATATAATATTTTACCAGATGTAGCCACTCAATCAGTAAAATAGCTTTTCTTGGACAGCATTCCGCTCCAGTGGATAAACTTCCATAACTACCCTGCCACCACAATTAAAAAATATATAGACTCCTTCCTTCTAGTTTGTTCAAGCTGATGAGAAACTGATAAGATGGAGTTTCAGAGCCTGTGACATGTTGTTGTCACTTGGCAACGTTCAAATGCAGAATATTTCAAAATCAAATCCGTAAGTCTGCACATTACTTTGAGGAAATGTGTCAACAAAATGCTGTCAGCTCCTTGCCTCTTGACAAGTTGTACAGATTTCAGACTACTCTGAACCGTATCTTGTCCATCAAACCAGCAGATGTCCTTTTTGGCACTATTGGTAGTGCAGTTTGGTTGGTTGGTGGCTTTTTTTTTAAAGGCAGGAAGGAAATTCTGAGTATAACTGAGGCCTAAGATCTGGTCTTGATGGACTAGAGATGAGCAAGCAAAGCTTCTTCCTGATGTATCTGGCAATGAGAAGAAGGAAGCCCTGAAGACTTTCATGCTTTGCTCATTTGATTTCAGATATGGATGAGGTGTCCTGAATGACAAGAATGGCTAATTGGAAGCTGCTTCCTTCAGCCCTAGAAAAGGAAACAAATGCTTAGAGTGCTTGTTCAGACTGTGACATGTCACATATCTTGATGATTCTTACTGCTGTCATTGTAGTATGTAATTGTCTACCACTTCAAGAGGGACAGCACTGAAATAGCACCCATTTTCCAGTCTGAGAAAAACCTGTGCTTGCAAGGTACTTCTGGTTGCTATTATCTCCACTTCTTGTGAATTGGCTAGGCTGGAGAGGTTCAGCTGTTTCTAGTTTTCATTGAAAGGGACTATAATACACAGATTCAGCAGATTTAATGTTTTACATGCCAGCTTAATAGATTGTTAGACTGAACCATCTTGTTATGAGCTGAGAAATGGTAGAGCGCCTTTCTCAGCTAACTCTGCAGATTTAAGTGTTTCTTGCCTGCATCCTGGTGCTGTACTTACCTAGTGCCTTTCTGGGCCCATACGCTGCTTTTATTCCCTAAGGCCACTGTGCATGTGCTTCTCAAATAACACAAAACTAAAGGCTATTTGTAGCCTACCAACTAAAGGTTTGTAGGAAAGAAAGTTATCTTTTCCATTGTATGGATTCTCAAGTTTTGCGAAATTTAAACTGGTTAAAATGCCTTTGAACACTTACACTTTCAAGTATACTTATTTAAAATGTATGCACTTAGACTCTATCTTTTGTTTGTAAATTAAATCTGATTTCCTTACATTCTGTAATAGCTTGCAGTTTAATTTTTCCTGGCATAAAAGCTCTTTCCATCTGTCCTTCAGTTAGTCAAAGGTAGAAGTCTCTCCCTGAGAGATTAGTTTTTCTCACTGGAATTTCATACTGTGGGATGACAGTCTTCTCTGGCACACAGTAAGCTCACCACCATCCACAGTATACATGAAATCATAATCAAAGACAGATGCCTTTGCCTGTTATAAATAATCAGTGCTGCTTGCATAGGCCAGGAAAAATCCTTGTTTAGACTGGTCTTACTTTCTTTCTTGGACCTCTGTATTTCCCTTGGCCTTCCCTTTTTTCATCTTTTCTCTGTCTCTAATTCTAGATATTTGCCTAAGGAAATAAAAGGAATGGGGAAAGTAGATCTTGGCACTCTCTGAATTCTCAGAGGATTACCCTATGGATTGAAATTAAATGCACATGACATATAAAAGGGAATGGCCTTTTAATTTATAGCAAAAATCCCAATTCACAATAAATCCGTTCTTTCCTGTTTGTTCGTGTGCATGATGAGAACATGTCATATGCTTCTGTGAAGCTGATATAAAACCTCTTTGTTCTGTGGGGGATTAATTTTTTTGAATTGGTGAAAGTTTCTATGTAAATATCAAATAGCATTTGTGGACATACTTTTAAATTGGTTATCAAATTTACTTGCTTTTTAGCAAAAGCCAGTACAGTACTGTCTATTTTAAAATGTTCTGGTAAAGACATGGTCCTTCCAACTACAAATTGTTCTTAACTAATGGTGAGATTTCTGAGATGTCAGAACTCGGAAAAGAGCCTCTTTTGGACACTATTTTCAGATCTCTTTGTGGAAAAATTCTGCTCTAGAGGTAGATGCTATAATGAATATTTAGCCCTGGGCAGTGCACAAAACACTTCTTTGAGTTATAGATAATGTTTTCAGACGCAGTCACTACCCTACCAAAATGCTTCTTATTTAAATTTTCTGCGCTGTTGCTGACTGAACAGTGTGTGTGAATGTTTTGCTGTAGTATTTTGAATTCTAGGCTTCCACATTGTTTCGCTGTTTTCTTTTTTTTTAGGAATGTGTAGTGTGACAAGGCAGGGATTGCAAAAAGAGCATTGCACGACTAACTGGTTGCTGCTATACAACCAATGTTAAAGAGTTCTAATCCTTTAAAAATCTAAGCACTGCTGGGTTCAAGTTCTTGCAGTGTCCTGTGTTCTTACAGGAGTTTGGCAAAGGCCTGCCATTAGGAAACGAGAACATCATTTTGATTTGCAACAAGGGTCAGACAATGTGCTTGGGGTATCAATTTTACACCGTTAAATTATTTTGCTGCAGTAATGTTTGCAAAGTGCACTGCAGTCTGATCCCAATAAGACTGGATTTGGTAGCACAGCAAATCATGATAGTTTTTACCCCTTTCATGAGCAATGAAAGTAATTTTAAAAATATCTGACTAAGAAAGGCCGTTGTGATGGAACAGCAATTTTTTGTTTTTAAAATCCCAATGGTTTACCATAAAAAACACCACTGCTGATAGTTTGATGGAATTCCAGGTTGGTCTCCTTCTAAGAGAGCCAGCCACCCCCCGAAGGCCAGCTTTGCTCATGATAAGATGGGGTTTGAGAAGTTTGGGGTTCCCCCCACCTCTTTTTTTGCCTTTCTTTTAAAACATCTGGGACAATTCCACTATTAACTGCTAAAACTCTTATTTTACCATGGTAAAAAAGAAGTTAGGGTTGCTTCCCCATTAGTATTTATAGTTTTTTCCTTTACTAAATGCTTTCCTCCTCTGCACAAGACCATAAATACATTATGGGGCAAAGGAAGGTATGATCAGTTCATCTTTAGACATATAGAGTATCACGCTTATTGACATTAGTCACATTAATCATTTTACAGACTACAGGTTTTCTTAACAGAAGCATCATTGGATTCAAGCAATTAGTCCACTAATCTGAAAAAAAAAAACCTACTCCTGGCATTAAGGCAACTTGTTGATACCTATTGCCACAAAAAAACATGCCTGATGGGTCAGATGCATTTAAACTGGCTCTTAGATTTCTGTGCATGGCAGTCAGGCTTTGTTTGTCATAAGTTTGCCCAGCTTTCCACTTCTCTGGGAATCATTTAAGAATATAATAATACAAATCTAATGAACTGAAATCCCTCAGCTTCAGCTGCCTTGGTAATATTTTTTTTCCCCTTCTGCAGTGAGAAGTATCTGACTACATTCAGCCACTTACACTTTCCTCTCATTGAATATACAGATGGTTAGCCATGCAGAGCACGTGCAAGGAAAAGCACAAATCAGTCTGTGTTTGCAGACTGGCTCTATCTTTCGTAGCATATTCAACTTTGACACTGTTCTCTGATGATATGGTTCTAGGGAATGAAAACCCTACGGAGCAAGCTACACACTCAAACTATCGCTGAAATTCCTGCTCTATCTGGAATGCCATAGAGTCTTTTTGAAGCCTTTGTGTTAGAAAGCGGCATGTTTCCTGATAGCTGATACCCTGTGTTTTGGATAAGGTCATGGTAGAAATGTCATACTGAATAATTGCCCAATGGATATTTACACCCATTTAATCATCTGCTGGAGAAGTGAGGCACCTATCACTGGTGATACAAATGCTGTGTGTTGACTTTCCAGCTCTACTGGATGTAGCTTAATCATATGTCTAGGTTAATAAAACTGAAACATAAACTGTGCTCCATTCTCTAAAAGTGGTTTCCTTTTTTTCCCTCTCCTTCCCTTTGTCTGTCTTTCCACCCTGTTTTTTGATTTCCCTGCCTCTGATCAAATGACATATTAGAATGGAAGCCAGTTAAATCACTTCATTAGGGAATGCTGAATCATCTTGTCTTTGGGTCACAGTTGCAGACAGAAGCATCTTGTCCAGAAGCATGAATTTCACTAAAATTTTGCAGTTAAACTAATGAAACCTGTTTAAATGTTTGTTCTTGTAGATGCACTAAACGCAGCTGATAAATATTTTAGAACAAATCATGCAGTTACTATATTAAGGTAAATTGCTAAAGGAAGTTTTACTATAGTTTATGCTTTTGTGATTGACCAGCATAAGCTACATCCCTGTAAGCTGGCTGTGAACACAGTCTGCGCCTCCAGCCTTTTTTGAGGCTCTCTTCCATCAAAACCAGGCAACATGACAGTATCCTTTGTGGTGTACTCAGGACATAAATAAGACTGTTTCTGCTGAAGCAGTCTATCAGCCTGATTTTGTGAGCACACAAAAGGTATAAGCACTTACTTTCTAGTTAGTAAATGTATATTTGACCTGACGCACTATGTTTGCAATCCTTTCAATTAGTGTCAGTTCAGACTAAGTCTAATTCCTCCTTCCCCTCACCCAATGCAGGATAATTCTAAAGCAAAACCCATGCAAATGTGATTTCATCTTAATACATCTTACACCACTGAGCAGCCTGGCTTAATATTGCTAATTGGTAGCCAGCTTGTCTGCATACAAACAGTAAGTGAAGAAAAATAATTTGCTGTTTGTGCACAGGAGTGCAACATTGAGGATTTCAGTAGAGATACTGTAAATAAAAAGCTCATTAGAAAAATAACCATTTATGAGGTATCTAAGGACATTTCATTCTCAAGCATGAGTTAAGTTAGCCTGTAGTAATTCATCAAAGCTAGGATGTCTAGGACCATGTAAGTCTGATTTTGTTTCTATGATGTGTATAAGTCCAAATCACAAAGCCAATCTGAAGAAAATGGTTTTTGGGACAAGCCGAGAGTGTCATGGTTTAACCCCAGCTGGCAACTAAGCACCACACAGCCACTTGCTCACTCCCCCCTAACCCCCGATGCGATGGAGAAGAGAGTCAGAAGAGTAAAAGTGAGAAAACTTGTGGGTTGAGATAAAGACAGTTTAATAGGTAAAGCAAAAGGCTTGCACACAAGCAAAGCGGAACAGGGAATTCATTCGCTGCTTCCCATCAGCAGGCAGGTGTTCAGCCATCTCCGGGAAAGCAGGGCTCCATCGTGTGTAATGGTTACCCAGGAAGGCAAAATGCCATCACTCTGAATGTCCCCCCCTTCCTCCTCCTTCCCCCAGCTTTGTATGCTGAGCATGTTGTCACAGGGTATGGAATAGCCCTTTGGCCAGCTGGGGTCAGCTGTCCCGGCTGTGTCCCCTCCCAACGTCTTGTGCACCCCCGGCCTGCTCGCTGGTGGGGTGGGTGAGGAGCAGAAAAGGCCTTGACTCTGTGCAAGCACTGCTCAGCAGGAACTGAAGCATCCCTGAGTTAGCAACACTTTTTTTGGCACAAATCCAAATCGTAGCCCCATACTAGCTTCTATGAAGAAAATTATCTCTGTCCCAGCCAAAACCAGCACAAAGAGTCAATAGATCAGAGCAAGGTTGATGGCTGGCAGTGCAGAGGAGATCTTCAGCTCTGTTTTCTGAGAGGAGTTTGTGTGTATATATATGAATGTGGGTATCTATGCTACATAAGCAGGTGTGGCTAAATGGGAATAGTCAAGAACAGGGACAGAGACAATACTAGATTGGTGAGGGACAAAGAGGGAAGGCAAGGTGGGACCGATCAGAAGCAAAAAGACTCAGAGCTGGATCTGGACCAGCCTTCTTTTGTAGTTTACTGGGGGAATTGACTCTCTCTAGCACATTTCATTTTACATCTCTGTCTTACTTTTCAGAAGTCTGGCTCTGTCATCCACTTTAGGTATTAAAATGACCTCTCCTAGTTGTTCCTCATCTTGGCAGTTTTCAGTGGGGCTGCCAGGAAAGCTAAAATGCTCTTCCTTAGTCTTCAAAGCATAATCAGGGAGCTAAGAGGACAGGATTAGTCTTGCTAACAAATGCGTACAACAGAATTCCTGTGGGGTTTTCTCTTATTTTAACTGTTTGCTTTAAAGGATTATGAGTTTCTACCCTCCCCCAGTGAGATAGTTGGAGTTTGCCTCATCCTCCAGTGTGTTTCAGAAGGGAGAGAAATTACCCAATCAGTCTGCTCTTTGGCTTTCTGAAAGACCTTTTTTCACTATTTTGGCAGTTAGAGTTTTTTGCTTTCCAAGGACACTACTGAGACATCCACCATCATCCAAGGAACCGTGGTCAGTACTATCTGTTTTCTCCAGGGAATAACAAGAGGGATGGTAGCTCTATCAAATTAATGTGGGTTAAGGTCACCATCCCTTGGGCTAGTTGGCTGGCTTGCCTTGGAAAAAGGGGCAAGGTTCTCCAAGTAAACAAAAATCCCTGTGTGATAGTGAGCTGACATTCGCACATATTCAGTATCCTTATTTCAAGTTGCTTTAGGCTGTGTGAGAACACATCTCAATCTATCTTTGTCTAGTCTCAGCTAGTACACTGGAAAATGAGCAGACACTTTGAGCAGGTCTGGAATTTCTACCTGGGGAGGAAGGAGCTACACACTAGCCCATCACACAGCATGTCAGCCTCTGTCAAAACCAGGTGAATGGAATTCAGGCTGATCAATGACTTTGTGCTGGCTGCAGTCACTGATTACTCTGAGACTGTTCATAAATTATGGTTTAAAAGTAACCTTTCTCAAGAGCTTGAAACAATTAGGTGTATAGTTTAAAATAGTGTACTGCCATGGTAGTTTTACATTGCATGTCTTGAGTATATGATATTTAGTCTTTGCTGGTGGAAGCCTCCATCTGTGCAAACATTGTAACTGATACCGTTCTGAAAGAAATTTGATGAGCAGTAGAAGAGAAATAAGTTAATTATGTGGTTACATATATGGACATGTAAGCCCTGGCCAGATGCATTCAGACACTTTTTTTATATAATGGTAAGTCTTCAGCTATCCAGTTACAGGCCTCCACAATAAGGTTAAGGTTACTAAGACCCCATTTTGAAGGTCTTTTTTTTCATTTTGGTTTTTTTGGGGGGGCGGGGTTTGTATGTACAGCTTCCTTCTCCTTCTCGTGTGTCTCCATTTTTGCATTTTCAGTCCGGTAACAATCACTTCAGTAGAGGCCCTTTGGATTGCTTTGATAAAAGTGTTCAAAAAGATCAAAGAGAAAGTGAGACGCAGCTGGTGGCCTTTCCCTTTAAAGCAGTGGCTGTTAGGCCCTGTCTATGCTACAGATGTTTGCTGGCAGGGCTATGTCAAGCCAGGTTTGATAGGGAGTTTGATCCCCGTCAGGAAGATTTGTGTAAGGAAAAGCCCTCAGAGCAGATGCAGATTTTCTGGCTATGCTGTGTGTACTTCTATGCATGCTATGTGTACTTCTAAGCATTCTATGATTCTATGATTCTCCTTCCTCAGGAGAAGTGAGCAATAAATGGACCTGAATATGCTCAGTGATGCAAGCACAGTTCTGCCAGTTTAAAAGACGTGTACGCATAGAAGACCTTGACTCTCCTACTGCAGTGGCATTGACTAGCCTGCAGTGCATTGCTAGCATGACCTCAGCCCATGTTTAAAAGTTTTCACCAATGTAACTGTGCTGCACAGGAAGCACAGCGACTGAGCCCAAAACTGATGTAGCTTTATTAGCAAAGACCCTGAAACAAATGTGATAAAATAACTCACTGGGGTTGAACTATCTTCTGTTTCCACAACTGGTTTAGCCTATGCTGACACAGAAACTCTCGCTGATACAGGCTTTTTTTTTCAGATGGAATGGGTTTATGCTCTATAGTTTAATTCCATCTCATTTGCCGGAAAACCTTCTATAAAAGCAAGACATTAGTTTCTCTTCCATAGCTGAGCTTTTAGTCAGTAGAAATCCTACTATGAAGATATAGAGAGGAGATGGATCTCTAAAATATGACTGGCCTCAGAGGCCTTTCTGTTTTTGGTGGAAATGCAGCGCTTCAGTGTTTGCTAGAATGGATCATAATGCCATTGTTCTAATGAACATTTCATCTTGGTAATGACTTGAGCACATCAGTAATTTAGGCACTTAGGAAAAGGAGAATTCCTTTCATTTTCAGGATGTTGTGTTTGTAGTGCCAAGGAGGTGCATTTTGGGATGAGCAGCCTCCAGCTTAAACCCTAAAATACTGATATGGAATTATGAGCTACTGAGACCATATTTGATGGTGGTACTGGTCAGGATGCACATCTGTGGCTAGAACTGCACCTTCTGGAACACAAAAAGAAATGGCTCTAATTTGTGCAATGAGAGCTGCTTTAGGCTTGCTTATTTTAAATGAAATTTAGGACACAACATTGTTCTCTCCTGCCACAATCTAGACTGAATTGGTTTTCCTTTAAATTGATTTCTTACTGTGTGTGTTTTTTCTCGTGTAGGCGCTAAAGGTGGTCCAGAATGTTGGTTACAGGCTAACTTTAATGCATATTACTGAACTCCACTACTGTGAAATCAGGTAAGTGCTCTTTAAGCACAGGTTTTGTTTGTTTGAGATTTTTAATAAGATAATTTACCCTTACTGAAAAACAAGCATTTATGAATGCTATTGCCTAATGCCTGCATCTATTTGAATGAATCTGGAATTTACCCTTTTTCTAATCCAACCTCGACTTTTTTGGCTTTAATTTTACCTAAGGCTTAAGGTTTACAATTTTGCTAGGTTTACTGGACTTCCAGTAAAGGATTTTTTTTTTAAAACAATGATTTGAAGGTGGTGGGAGCATTCCTTCATGCTGTCATTTTAGTTATTTTTTTAAAAAGCATGATCTTCAAGCCTTCTTTTGCAAAAACCTACTCACTTGGGAGACTGATCCAAAGCTCTCTGAAATCAATGGAAAACCTCCAGCAGGTTTCATGAGCTTCAGCTAGGGTCTTTTTTGAGAGCATGAAAATAAAGGCTTTTTTGGTTTTCACTGTTGCATTCTTAAATCTGAATAAGTAGAAAATTGGATTTATTACTCATAGAAGTAGATCTACATTAACAAAGGACCTGTAGTTCTCTACTGTAAAGGATATAGTTTGGCAAAATGTACAGCAGGTTACTCTTACAATGTGAAAAATGTAGACAACCGGAATTAACTGCAACCAAATGTACCCTGGAACCAAGGCTGTAATTTATAATACAGTCAAGAATGCATTGCAGACTCCTCAGTCGATAAGCTAATGAGAAAAAGGTCTGCAATTAATTACAAATCAACTGGGTCAATATCCTGTAAATGAAAGATATGAAATTGCTAACATTTGGATGAAACTTCTTTGCCAAGTGTATTTATAAACCTCATATAAAATATGATATTTATAAAAAGAATAAAAGCTCCTTTCACTGTTCAAAGGCAGTGCCATGAATGCTGATTTCCTTTTGCTCTGAAAATTCAGCTGAGCTGACTTTATTTCAACAGGTTTTCTTCTGTGTGTAAAAAAAATGAACACATCTTTTACCTTTAATTTGAGACCTTACAACGAAAAGCTATAAATAGGACTCCCAGGGTGATGTTACCCATGACTTAATGGCCAAAACATCTGAAATGATGAAAGTTTGTGGTCCTAGTAGATGGCAGGACCTGAAGCATTCTAGCTGGTGGTCGTGACAATCTAACATCTTGTCACATGTATAGAAACAGTCCCAAAAAGGGCAGCTAGGGAGGGAGGAGATCAGCTAATACTGGCACTTGAAAGCAGCTCATTGTCTGCATGGGTCTCCAACTTCAAACAACTCTATGCCTTTATAACTTGCAAAATTGGGAATGCTACTTACCCGGAATCCTTTTCATCTGGCAGTGATGATTTTTTTCATATATATTTTATAACACTTCTGCTTTTCATTAAAAAGGCAGAGGACAGTCGTTTCCAAGGAGGAAATAATAGTATTAAACATGTGAATCCCCCACCCCCTTTTTTTTGTAAGATAAGTTTGGTTTATTAACTTTATTACTGTCCTTTTTGTGGGGGCAACAAAAGTCAGAGGATGTATTGTAATTATGTGCAACATTAATGAGAGTTTAACTGAACAATAACTGTTCTTGAACTGTAACACATTCATTGATATTAGAGATTTTTTTCAAGCAGGTAGACAAAATGCCCCCAAAAACATTGCCAATAACGGAAAAAGTTAGGGATTTATTAGTTTCCCTCCCTATATCTTCACTTCCTAGGCTGCTGGATTTAATTTTTGTCATCATAGGATGCCACTAGGTTTCCCAGGTTGTGTGGAGTTCCTAGGGTTCTTTGTTCACATTAAAAATGTACCAGTCCTATTTGTTGTTGCAGAAAAGAGCAATTTTTTCAGTATACAAACAAGGAAATCAAACTCTGCCCACACAATGTTCCTGGTTTCACCATGGAAGTTCAAACCACAGTAGCCATGGGAGTTGCTGAGACATGATGTGTGAACAAGGTCCCTTTGTTTTCTTTGTCTTTCAGGGTAGATTGAGGCTGTGCTTTTCAAGTCAGTGAAAGAAAATATGAAAATATGGAAAGAGAGAGGGAGAATCTGGAAAAGCCTGTGGAAGACAGTGAGCACTGATCTACTGAAAGAGGGCCTTTCTCTGCAAGGGACAAGTGTCTGGAGCAACCCTTAGCAGAAAGTATAGGAATAAGGGTATTTTCTAATTTTTTTAGACTTTTCCAATTCAGAAGTATTTTAATGTTCAATTTTTCTTTGCTACTTCTTTATTTTTATTTTTTAAGAAAGCCCCTGGAACCCCTTTTTATTTAGTGGTAAAATACTAATAAATCAAGGTCTCTTCATTTATGTTAAAATGCTAGCACTCATCATGTTAACTATGTTTCAAATGGATATTTCTTCTAGGACATCAGTTGATTATTGACTGCAAGTTTAAAACACCAGAATGTTTGATACAAAAATATGCTAAGCTCTGAGCCTTATATATTGGGAAGGGTACATAATAACAAATATAGCAAAGGTATGTAGAACTGTATGATTTTAGAGAAAAAAAGTATCTGGCTGATAGCTTACATCATAAGAAATGACTGGGGTGATATTTGACTACTAACATCACCTTCAGTTGCAGCTCTAGCTTCATGCTGCTTCTGTCTGACTTTGGTGCAACTACCATCACACCTGAAGTCAAGCATTTTGAGCTAATGTTTGAGGAATATTGAGTTGTATTACCTATTTGGTTTTCCACCTCATGAATCTTGATGTTTGGAATACATCTTTTTTTCCCCTCCTTCCCCAGTTGTAATGGTTAAAATGCAGTGTCCCTATCTACCCAAGCCTCCAAAGCCATATGACTTGACCGGCGAGGACCTTTTTTGGAGTGGACACTGTGTGTCATGATGGTTGTGTGTTATCAAAGTGACTAGAATTTCCTATTTGTTTAACTCTTTCAGGATATTTTATATACAGCTGAGAAGCTGTCCTGCCACTTATTTTTCACATTCAGACTTTTAGTATTTCTGTCTTGGCCATTCATCTTTCTAAAGACTCAGTTCTGGTTTGAGTTGCTATTTCTCACTTGCAGTGACAGTAAGAAGAATTATTTGGCCTCACCTGGAAGAGGGATTTATTATAGAAATGTCCAAGCATAGGCTGTTTTTAAAAAAATAAAAATACAGAAAATTAAAAAAAAAAATCCCAAATGAACAAGGAATAAATAATTCTATTTTAATAGAAGATAATATTAACACAACACTGACAAATATATTACTGTTTTAGTCAAAATGTTAGTGGCATCACCAGTGGTGATCCAGACATCTGCAAATTACCAGAGAAAATGCCTACATTTCACATTTATAGAATTTAGCACTGTAAAGTTAGGACTGCTCCTATTTCAAATGCATTCCACCTGCTCAGGAAGTTGTAGGAAGATTAGAAATGTCTATGAAATCTGTCCAGCAAGGCATTCTGTTACAGCAACATTAGCTGATTTCCATTCAACCTGGAGAGGCACAATCATTTTTTTGTCTAGATTTTCCTCATTAGATATTCAAATGAAATTTAAACATATGACATCTGCATTACTATGAATATATTTTTACATTAAGCTACAGAAACTAATTGGCACTGAAATTAGATTTCGCATACAATTCATGAAGTTAAGTCTTTTGAAAAATCAAAAACATAGAACAAACACAACAAAAGCAACCCAATCAAACAAAACCTGCTAGCAGTTTTACATACAAATATCTGCATTTTTAGTCAACTAAAGAATGCTGCCTCCACAACTGCATTATAGGCCATGCTTCATTTCTTTTGACTTTCTCTTCAGTTAATCACTGGGTTTCCTAAGTACAAATGTATTATGACAATAATCAGGTTTTAATTTAAATGCAGTCCTTAGTCCATCAAGTGAAGCAGTCTTCCTTCCTTTCTTCTGATGTGGCTCTTTTGTGGAAAGTGAGGGTAACATCATAGAATTTTTTTCTCTCTTTGTCATTGTTTACTCAATTATTCTTTTAGGGACAGATTACCGTAAGTCTATTTGCATTGATTGGTCTCATAGTGTGAGTAAGTGGGAGAAGAAAAGGGTCTCAGTATGACCTTTATAAGGAATTTGTAAGTGATGCAGCACAGATGAGTTGAGAGAGCTGGGAGAGGGAGACATCTTGATATGTGAAGCTAGAAGTAATTTCTTGTCTTACATTATATAGTGCTATTTCAAGAGTTAGCAGTGGTCAGTTATTTTAAGAAAAAAAAAAAAAGAAAAAAAGGAAAATACTTATCCCAGTATTACAGGCTTTTTGTACTTTTTCATTTTCATGACTAAAATTCTGAGACATACTAGAGTGTGGCCATTTAATAGCTGAACAGATGACAAAATAGAAAAAACAGTCAAAGCAGCATCTTTGGTGGGGTTATCTCTTACTATACAGGCATGTTCTTCCATCTAGATTTCAAAGGTAATACACAACAGTTTCTTCTTTAAAAAATGGGAAAAAAAAACCCCTCTATAGCATATATATGACCCCTCTTTTGTTGCACATTCATAATTTCCAGCAAGGGAGGTGACTTTTCTGTTGGCAGATGACATTAAGCAACAAGTAGCTCTGGACAGCAATGAACGTCTTTAAGAAACATCTGCTGCACGAGGAAGGCATCTAGAGAAGAGTGTGTCGTGTGTGTGCTGCTTATATCCGGTGGGCTTAATAAAATAAATAGCAAGATAAGATTTCTTGCTTTGATTTCCAAGTCTGCTGTTACTTTGTTCCCTCACTTTGGTCAATTCAGTTCCGTTTACCTAGTTGTAAAATGTGTTCCATAATATTTATTTGATTTACTGTGATTAAATCTTCTGTTATGAGTTTAGGTCCCCTTTGTTCTAGTTATTTTATAAATTTATAAGAAATCAAAGTCTCTGCTTTAGGGAAGGTATTACCTTCATAAATAATGTAGGCAGAGGTAGCAATAAATTATAGGAAGAATGAGGGGAAGTTGGGCAGCTGGCAACACAGCTAAATAATATGGTCATTTTTGCAAAGAAAGTCGGGAGGTGTTGGGTATTGAACCATCATCTAGTAATTAATGAATAAGTATGTTATGCATTCTTTCTTCTAAAGGGGCTAACAATTTTTTTAACCATTTGTTAAAGGATTTTCTGAAATCCTTGAAAGCTTGCAAAAATAATTATATAAACCATATATGTTTTTTATGTGAACTGTACAAAGGAAGCCATATAAAACCAGTATCAGGTAGGAGTGGGCTTTTTTAAACATTTATTTTATCAAATTGACAAATGGAGAACTTTGTATTCTCTAAATTAAAACAACATCCAATTTGTCGTAAATTTTAATATAAATTAACTTTTGCACCTTCTTCCTTGCATGTCCTCACATAATTTCTGGAATTGCTTTTAGCATCTATGTAGATTTATTTAAATGCTGTATCTGGAATCAAATAGTCTTTCTGATTTCACTTTTAAGTTAAAAATGCACATGTTCATGACTCATACTTAAGTCAGCCTATGGCAAAGCTCAGCTTTGTTGCTCAGTTCTTACAAGACAGCAGTGTAACGATGTTATGCACGGGTTGCTTGAAACTAACTACAAAAAGGTATTCTCTATAGAGCACTCTCCTGGATTTTTAAAATCTATTTTTGTGTCCTGACACAGAGTCTCTTTGGTATAAATTGCTGCCAACAGTAAATACAAATTAAATGTGTCCCCAGCCTGTTTTGTGAAATTATGGCACAAGATTTTGAAATTATGCCAGTTTAACATGCAAGCAAAAGTGCTGCTGGCTCTGACTTGCTACTGTAAATGTAAAACATTAAAATGATGATTAACGAGAAAGAGATGGAATTCAATCCTGCCCAGGAAATTCAGAGGCCTAAGAGGGGAAAGGAGGCAGAAATAAGTATCATGGCTCTGGGCCTGATTTGTTTTCTTGAAACTTGATTCTCCTCTGCCTGGAATCTGCTAGAAGTTAGGGAAGATCAATAGCATTTGATTGTGTGCCCTAGGAAGGAAGGGATTGCTAGGTGGTGCTAATGAGTGGTAATTTGATTTTGGCGCTGTTTTTCCTCCCCTCTCTTTTCCCATCTGCCAAATTCACTTTACTTTGGCACTGTTTGGTCTGTGAGTTTTTTATCTAACTTGCTTCTGGGGTCTGTTAGTTATTTTCCCTCATTACCCTTACTATCTAACCTGAGCACTTGCCACCGCTTACACATCCCTCTCCAAAGGTAAGGATCAGCATCCGAATCCAGGAGAAAAAGCTCAGTCACCATTAAGAGCTAAACATCAGCTAGTGGATTAAAAGTGGACTGAAGAGTTGGTCAACACCAGCTTTTTTCCAGTTTTTGAACATGGTTAAGTGGCAGCTTGAAGAGCCCTCATGTCAGAGGGAGACATGAGAGAAGAAGGAAGAGCAGTCTGTTGAGTTTTTCACTTTACTGTCTGAAAACTGTGCTTACTGTTATTCTTTCCTTCTACAGATTTCATCCTTCTTCCAAATGTTTCTGTTGCTGCCTCCTTAAGATTCTCAGGTTTGGTTATTCCTTACTTAAAAAAAAAAAATAATTAAAAAAAAGTAATGATCTTCTAGTCTTGGATGACTTTAAAGCGTTTGATTCATCTTTAAATCACCTTTTTAGCTGTAAAATAGCAATAGCATGTATGCCTAGCTGCTTCTCAGGTGAGTGATTCATATTTTCAAATTCCATTCAACACATAAAGTACAAGGTATTAATACTTATCTGTTATCACTTATCTTTTATTATCCTAGCAAGATTCTACTTGAGGCATTCATTTTAATTGCTCAATATATTTATTCTTCAAAAATCCTTTTTCTCCTTTAGATGGAAATGGGCATGGATCTGAATGACATACAAGCAAATTCTGACTTGGGATATACTGATATGGATAGAAGACATATTGATATGTTCTCTTAATGCTATATTTATATGACAGGTGAAGTCAAGAGAAAAGAACAGTTATATCACTTATGCAGAAGACCTTTCAAAAAAAAGTCTTCACCAACACTGCTAGAAATCCCAGCAATTTCATTCTGATCACGTTTAGGTAACTTAATACTTCTGTAGCCAGTACTTCTTGTTTTGTGATTGTGTTACAGTTGTGCAACAGAAATGAAAAGAAATAAGTAACACATTTGGGGTCAATTTCATGTCATTAAGTTGAAGTATATAATTTCCTTAAAAAAGTTAACATGGCAAGAGATTGAAAATGTGTGTTAATTAATAGATACAAATTACTGTAATCACATCAAGATATAAATTACTGTAATCATGTCCGCTTAAATCTTTCAGTGATTATAATGCCATCACTTCAGTGTCATGTTTCTAACAAGATACAAATTTCTTGTGGGAAGTAGTTTTGGAATTGGTATAACTGTGTATCTTAAAGCCCATTGCTCTTGGTGGAGACAAATATCACTTTCAGTGACAAAAAAAGGTTCATAAAGGCAAAAGAAGTTACTGTAGGTNATGAACTAAGCTGAAACCAGGACGATGTGCCAATCAGATAACCGTGAGTCCATATTGACCTAACTGCTGGTGTGTCATGCCATCGCTACCCCTTTTTTTGAAAACAGTTGTGGTGATTGCACAAAGAAACTAGAATCCAAGGAGGCATCCAATCCTACCATTGACTTCTCACAGCTTAAATGGAAAGGGGTAGGGGAAAGTGAAAAATTTTTGGAAAAGATCTGATGTGTATTATACATAGAGAGCATGGAGGCAGTGTGATTTACAAGGGTTTTAAATCACCATTTTCTCCACGGCTATATGAGAGTCCTGGAATTTACCAGAGCACTGCCCATACGCAACACACTGGTTCTCCAGAGAGAAACATACACCCATGCTAACATGGACATTTAGTGACTTGAGAAAATCGTTATGACAGTGAAAAGGGCCGCTATTTTCTACAGATTTAAGGGTGAACTGCTCTACTGTTTAGCTCCTGCTTTCATCAAAAGTAATGTGGACTTTTGGATGCCAAAACAAGGGAGAGGAGTCTGTTTTGTAACATTTTTGAGTGTCAGTTTTCTCTCTGTGGGTAAGGGAGAAGGAACTGTTTTGCACTGGAAGCTTCTGCGCTGTATTCAAAGGAGGGCGTTCACAAGTTACAGATGTTTACTGTGTCGGGGATTTTTTTTCCCTCTCTCTTTTGGGGTGATTTTTTTAAAAAATAAGTGTTTTAAAAAAAAATAGTGCTTCCTAAGTCTAAACTGATTTTCAAACTTCTGATTTGTTTAGTCAACTCCTTGCTTGATAGCATCTTTGACCATACAGAATTTAAATAATTGTACTTTTGAAAAAAGCATTGTCCAGTGAAATCTTTTCCTTATTTCCTCTTAATGACTGGCCCTGTTCATTGAGAAGAAATATGTAAATAACCAGGGAGGAGAGTTAATAGCCTTTAATGGTGTAGATTTTGTGAACAGTCATACCTGTGAGGAACTTCTTAAATGAATAGTCATGGTAAAATTAACAGGACTTTTCTTGTGGTAAAATTATTCATACAAGCAAGTGTTTCAGAGCAAAATGTCAGTGTTCATCTCCCACATTCCTCCTGTTCCTCCATGAGAGGAAGCCAGCATATGAACAACAGAAGGCTTTTTTAGCCTAATACGTCCCAAATAAGGATTTAATCTAGACTAAACAACTGTTTTGAATATTTGCTGTAACTATTAATTATTGAAAATGTTTTGAATTTTTCTATTCATTTCTTAGCTTTTAGTTCCTGATTTAAATCATCTGTAGTGTTCCTACTGACTGTGTTCGCTTGGTATTTAATGTTTATAATATCTGTTTATTACAATTTAACAACCTCTACAGTTAGCTGCATTTTACTTAAAGTGAGTTTATTACTCTAAAAACGTTCTGGAATGAGTGATTTATCAGAAAAGCAAAAATAGCTCAATCTGGTGCCCTGCTAACAAGGCACTGCATATTTGTTTAATTGTAAATGCATATTCAAAGTGTATACAATAAGCTGTGGTATACTTATCAAAGACATACTGCCTGTAATAAGATGTCATTTTTGTTGGACATGAGGTTACTTCAAAAGTCGTAATTTCCCCTGCAGGTACGGCAGTTATCCAATTACACTTCTTATTTATATATTGTAAATAGTGCATTCTTGCTACAGCTGTTTCATGGATACATGTTTTAATTAATTGATAAAACAGCTATTTTTTTCAACCAGTTAGTAAAACTAATCACAATAGACCTGTGAGTTTTTGGAAGCAAGTATGCAAAATTTCCCATAGTGTTTTGGGGGGTTTGGTGGCTTGGTTGGTTTTGTTCTACTCTATGATTCTTGATCCTAACAGTAAAATAAAAACTAACTGTGTTTAATTTAGGCTGGTTGTGAGTCAGCTCTGTATCTGATCTACAGCTGCTGAGAAAGTTAACTGATTCACCCTATAATTAGGTCTCTGCAGCACCTTCCTCCTACATAAATGGACAGATGGATGCTTGATTGTTTTCCTGTGGTCACCAACGCAACCAAGGGACCCATCTAAGTGACAGGTACTTACGCTCTTTTGGAATGTTTAATCATGGCTTAACACTTGTCAGCTTCAAAGTATACACTGTTGGGAAATTAGTGTCACATCATGTGATACAGCACTTGTAAGTCTGCAAAGAAAACAGATTGTTTAGGGTTTTTTTTTTTCTTCCATAACTAAGGTTAACTGTCTGGACAGCTGTGAGTCAAGCCTTCAAGACATGCTGCTTTATCTGATTGGTCTCAGTCTTGATCTGGCACATGAAAGGAAATGTGAGGAAGTTTCAAGCAGAGATCGTTTTGCAAGTCCAAAGATGAAGGTAAGGTCACGTTCGCTTGCATTTTCACAGTATCTCATTACAAACATAAAAAAGTGCCATGCAGACAATATGAGGTTTAGTGTAGGAAAGGTTTCACCTTCAGGAGATTTACATTGCTGGAGTGTTTTTCATGTTCTGTTTACCAGCATCAAAGAAAAATTCCACAGTAAAGAGAGAGAAGTTACTTTTTTTTTTTCCTAAAGGTGACTCTTCCTTCTAGGGAACAAGCATACAGTGACTTTATCTAAGTTTTGACATTTAACTTACACAGGTGTTGCCAGCATCTCGTGGGGCTGTGGGGTAATGTTAGCATTTAGTTAAGGAGTAAATTGTCATTATTCATGTTACAGTAATTTAGCCCATAACATTACTCTAACTGCTTTCCTCCTATAGGAAACTACCACTTCTTCCATGCTTTCAGATCTATAGGGTGGGAAAACACAGGTTTTGGGGTTTTTTTGGTGGTGGTTTTTTGGGGGGTTTTTTTTGGTTTTTTTGTTTTGTTTTTTTTTTAACAGTGTCCTCTCTGGTTGTTGTGAGCTGTGTGTGAAACTCAAGAATTTTAGTCTGCAGGGTGGAAGGAGCTGTCTCTGCCCCATGAGGCTCACCAAAATCATTTCATGAGCTATGGATGACCATTGCCTTACAAAGCCAATACTACCTACTGCCTTCCCTCTGGAGAAACTCTGTTCTAGTCTCAGGACTGGCTCTTCAGTTTGTAAAAATTGTCTTAATTCCACCAAGCTCTTAGTGAGATTTCATAATTACTCATTCTTCTGAAAATTTTTAGATCTTAAATGTGTGCATTGTTATGCTGCAATGCTTTATGGCTTTTTGTAATCAGTTTTTCTTAAGGGAGAATTCTTGGTTAGCTCTATGTTTCAGTAATACCACAGTTCAGAATTTTGTTAGCTGTTGTAACATGCAGTAAATTCTGTGGTCGAAGGAAGAAGTATATTGAGCAAGACTCTGCACTCAGTTCAATCACGTAAAAAGCTATTTTGTATATGCTGTGCATGGGGAAAAGATCTGCGCACTTGTGACTGTTGCAGTGTAACTGTTGTATTTCTCAACATCCATCACAGAGAAGTTGGGAGCAGCGGGGGGTTACTCCAAAAATAGAAATGCAGAAGAGATAAGAACAGATCCTGTCATTGGTTACATTTGAGCAACTCCCCTGGGGTCATTGGGTATCAGCACTTTTGCACTTTGCATGTTCAGCTACGCATGGAGGCCTTCTGCGTGCAGCCATGGTAGATGCTTAATGTGATACATGACCAGGGAAAGCACTTGGTTTCCATAAGCATTTTCATATTTTGGGTTTTTATGTACAGCTCTATTAAAAGTTGGAATAAAGGTGATGCAGCTGTATGGTGAAGGATCTTCTTGGAAGTCTTCAGATGTCTTCATGTGAGATTTTAAAAGTAATCTTGTCATCCCCCAAACAAAATCCATGCAACGAAATAAGTCAACCTTCTTTCATGAAGATGCTAATTATAAATGCCATGAAAATAGATTATAAATTAGCTGTAGAATGTCTTAATAGCTGGCATGCAAATTAGTCTATCCCTCTAATCCATAAATAAGGACAGCCAACACATTATGTAAATGGCCATAATAATGGACACCTTTCTGAATCCTTTTGGGACCTCTGCTCAGAGAGGTAATTACAAAGGTGCAAAATATAATGTAATAGTGAAATTAAAGTGACTTGAATGATGTGTCTTGAAAACTTGAAAAGATAGAGCACTGATCTGTCAGAAATTAGCTACAGTTGTATTTTATTGTAAATTTCTAAATTCTCCAAGGTTTTAGTCTGTTTTGAATTTGGGGGTGAGTGGGCGGTGGTGGTTCTTTTCAGAAAAACATTTTTTATAATCAAAAGGGCACAGTCCTGGGATGCTCTGGTCACTTGGATGGTTATTGGGGAGAGTTGT
The DNA here is from genome assembly GCA_013400535.1 of Scopus umbretta. Lineage (NCBI taxonomy): Eukaryota > Metazoa > Chordata > Aves > Pelecaniformes > Scopidae > Scopus > Scopus umbretta. The sequence goes on along the minus strand of VZTL01071985.1, from coordinate 9,593 downwards.
GCACAAGCTGGAACTAAACTAAACACTCAGTACAAATCCCCAGTGTACTCTGAGAGGAGGATAATACAAAAGGAGCATGACATGTCCTTGTGTCTCCACATAAGGTTCAGTGTTAGGGCAATTCCTGCATAATTTTTATCACTTCCTTTAAAAGTCTCTTCGTTTATGAATACTTTGAGACTCTCAGAATTTCTCTGCTTTTCTTCCTGTTTTCATCATTTTTTCCTAATACCATGAAACCATGTTTAACTTCATGTAGCGCTTTCTTCCAGGGAGAGCTGATCTCCACATAAATTTATCCTGATCAATCTGTGTCCAATCTGTTACTGGCTTGATCAGACAGAAATGGATGATATCAGTGAAGCTGGCACGTTGCTCCTAACCCTTCCTGATGGTATATTCAATACTTGAAAATATCAAAGGTCTAAATTTAAAGGAAGATCTGTAAAATCATTGTCCCCTTTCCAAGAGAAGGGGCAATTCCTATAATATAGAACTCATTTCTCTAAAAGTCTTAGTCTAAAATCACTTTTTGCTGCTGTTTGGTCTTTATTCCCATTTAACTTCTAGGGCATGCTATATTCCCCTCCAAAACACCCCTAGCTTTCAACTTTTCCTCATTATTTTGCATTTTGTTTATAAATAAAAGTAATGAGTGTTTGCCTTTAAGTGAACCTGTTTTTCCTTTCCAAGGCAGTGTCTTTCATTATTAACTTTCAAAGAGCAAATCAATCCCACTAAGCTGCCACACTTTTTATCCTAATTATTTTTCCATTTGCTGTGAGTGTTTCTTACTCCACATCTGCATTAATATAACTTTGGTCTTCTCCCTTTTTAATACTTATTTATGTCCCTTTACTTTCCAGCTTTATGAAGGCATTATTGACTCTCACCTTTTAAATGTCTGTGATAAACATGAACTTTTGCTGCTACCATTACCTGGCATGAGCCATAAATTGACTACTTCAGCTGAAATTCAGCTCCCGGTTCTCCTAAAGTACTGTCAAGAACCCTTCTCTCCTAGTTAGCCTTACATCAGAGGAGCTGGGACACCATTTTCAGCATTTTAAGAGGTGTTCCTTAGTATAATCTAGTTTGTAGTCAAGAATATCTCCACCTCAAGTATTCTCTTACTATTTCTTGGCTAATAGAAATCCTTTGGATATTTCTGATAGCTTCCACCCCCTGCACTGTCTGTGCTAAAATATCCAGACATTCCAAGACAATGGTGGCATGATCCTGAATCGTAACTGTAGTAAATTTTCGTGGGTGTTACTGCCTTTTTAGTTCTTTGTGGTAGATCATGTCTTTAATCCATGCAATCAGACTCTCCTCTGTTGTCATGTCTATGACTGTGCATGAAAAGAATAGCTGCCTAGCAACATACTACATTTCAGTGATGTATACTTGTGACTTTGCGAATTTTGAGGTGTGATCACTGACTACAAGAAAATCTAGCAAGATACAGGTTCTTATTTTGGTCTTTGGCTAAAAATGGCATTCCTTCCATAAGCATGTGAGGGACTATATGAAAGACAATATTGTTAGTGTGTGTCTGATAATCTGCATTTTTAGCTTATTCAGTCAACTGTTCGAGTTTGAAAAGCAAAGACAAATCCAAAAGGAGATAGTTGTGGAGAGAAGTGCTAGCCAATCTGTGATACTAGTCAAGAAAACTTCAGTGGTGGCATGAGTCAATTGTAAGGAGTCAGAAAAAATTCTGACAAGGTCTTCCTGTTAACAAAGTTTCTATTGTAGGAATTTGGTATATTCTGTTGTTGATTTGTAATTGATAATATACAAAACACACACACATATATTTTCACCAGGTGAACAACATAGGCTGTTTAGGTCTCTTTGCAAAGCCCATTTGTACAACACGTACAACAACTTTGCCTCACTGTAAGTTAGCCTTTTCATTCCTTTCCTCTCAAGTTCACATGTGCTGAAATTTGCACTAATGACATGTATCTTTTTCTAAGGTTTTAGGGGACTAGTATTAGCACCTTCTCACTGGAACAGAGGAGATATCTGTCTGTATATGTAACATATATATGTAACAACAGATTGGGAAGATGATCTAAAATCTGCAGAATAAGATTTAAAAGTCTTTGTCCAAGGGAGAGGCTAGAGCAGTGCCAAGTCATCCTAGAAGATTTGACTTCTGCTGCAAAAAACCATGCTGGACTCAAATGCATTGGAAATCTCCATATTAATAAGCTTTTATGGGGTCAGTCTATGGGGAAGCACTGGACCGTATAGGCTGGTAGAGTCTCTCTCTGAGCATAGACTGCCTCAGAAACCCAAATGTTTTGTTCCCTTTTTTACTTTTAAATTTTTTTTTAATTCTACCCAATGTATTAATTCCTTTGCTAAAGTTACTCCCTAATTTACACATAAATGTGCCAGTCTCCTCCTGTTCCCAACTATCTTAGAAACAGCATGAGAAATTCAGTTTTTCCTCACTTATTTTTCAGTAGAACACACAGTAATAATTATTTTTTAAGTAGAACATAAACCCATGCTAGGGATCTTGCTTTTCGAAAAGGAACATTTAAAAAACCAAACACTGATGGCCTCTTGCACTCAAAATTCCTTGTGATTATAATGCAATTTGAATTACTCTCATTTGGTTTGGAACATCTTTTTTCTAGGCATAAACCAAGCCCCTCTGGCTTACAGAGAAATATACACCAGATAATACAATACTTGATGCATATGTTTTTGTTCACTGTGAGATGCCTCTTAAATATACATATATTGCAAGTTAACAGTAAGAAATCCTAATACAATGTAGACTAGACAGTCATGTAGATTATTTGGGTATTTTAGGGTATAGAATCAAATCTCTTTTACAATTAAATATTGACAGACAAAATTCTTAGGATGCAGCTTTCCTAGCAAATGCATCCTCCAATATTTCAATACATGCTACAGTCAATGCCATTAGGAAGGGTACATGTAGTGATCCTATACTGATTGTAGGATAGCTGATGTCTGTGGTGTGAAGGCCACTACACATACATATCTATCCTTCTGGTTTTACAAATAGTGTTTTCCAACATTCGTGCTGTACCTGACTTTTCTGTTTTAATAAGATGTAAATGTATTTTTAAACAGCAATTGCATTTAAGGTGTTTCTTTAAAGGGTTTTCTCTTCTCTTAAAGGGCTTTCTGGCTTCTGTTTCTCCAAGTCCTGGAAACTTAAACCTAAATGCTTCTGTTAGGCTGGTTTAGGTGAATGTGGACTTCCAGGAAGGACATTCATGTGTTTCATATGCAGTGATAAGGAATGGACATAATAAGTAGAGAGGTGTTACACACACAGTGCTTAGCTTATTCCTCTAAGTCAGTTGTAGCCAATAGGTACTTCTTTAGCAGCCTTGCTTAGGACTGAGTTCTATGTGGGGTAAGGATGACTCTTGGGTCTGGTCTTCAGTGGCAACGTAAAGGAATGTCAGGAAAATTAATTCACTACATTGTCTTCTAGGGGTTTTTTTCATCTCTGGAGGAAGATGGAGAAAATCCATGCAGCAAAAATCCACCAAGGGATATTCAACACAAAGACAACATCTGACTTGAAGTCCCTGAGCCAGAAATTGCTGAAAGCTGGGAGAGGACACCTGGGAAAGTATATCACTTACCCTCCTATTATAGTCTTCTGCATTTATCTGCTATCACACAGGATAATTTGGTTTAACCTAGTACAGCTGTTTTTATGTCTTGCACTCAGATTTATATGGATTTATTGATACATAGTGGTTATTTACCTGTTCGTTTTAGCATATGTGGCATAGTTTCTCCTAAATCCCCAGTAGAGCCAATGGGGAGCGAAATATTCCTGCTGAAGGTGTTTCAGAGAAAAAACCTAGCTTGGGTTCTCTTTCTCCAGGTAATTCTCTATCCACTGATAGCAGAGGGAGATAAAAAAGCTGAGCTGGCTTGTATCAGCTCATAGTGTTGAGTGGTTTCTCCTGACTCCAGCCTGTCCATCACTACTGAGTGTACCCCTTTAACACAGAACATACACAATCTGCGGCAAGTCCTGTGTAACGAAAAGTTGTGTTGTGCTATATCAAAAAACCACGTCAGATTTAACAGAGAATAACAATCATAATGTAATGACTCTATTTCATAGCTGCAAGGAGAACAAGACACAATGGGACTTTTTGTTGGGTGCATGTGGCTTTTTATCACTATTAAGCCGTAGTGTAAAATTCGCTGTATCTCTCAAGCCCTCAAGGGACATCTTTTGACCTTCTGACTGCTTCTCAGCATGGTGGATTGGGCAGCTCAGCGTGTCTGCGAATAGCTGTCATTCTGGGGGCGTACCCATTTGCTGCCAGCACAGTTGCAAGTGGAGAGCCCTACAGAGAAACAACATGCAAAGCTTTGCCCATGCAGGGTGGGACATGGGGGAGGACTGTGGTAGGTGGGGTGAGGCTACTGCAGCTTGGAGGCGCTGGTATAAATGCTGGTGATGGAACACGCCCCTGGAGCTGTGCTGGATCTGCTGCGGCACCTTGTCCCATGGGCCTCCAGCCCTGCCTGTGTTTTTTCATTTTATATGAGAGAACCAACAGTATAACAAAAGACTATTTCTAAAACACTTCACTGGCATTTTTTTCCCTCCTCTTTGTCTTGGATTATTCTGAACATAGCTTAAACCCTAGTGCCCTCTTCTGATCTTGAAATAGGTGTCAGCTCTCGGCACACCTGTCCCTGCAGCTCCAGCTCAGCAGACAGTGGCAGCCAATTGTTTGAAGTTAGGCAGGCGTTCGGGGACGCAGATATTTTAATTTGCAATCAGCTTTAAAGCCTTCAACGTTTGCTCTGATCAGAAACAGGAGTTTAGGCAGAAATTAGTCTTTCCTATTCATAAAAAACATTTTTTTTTTCTCCCTGACAGGAGCCATAGGCTTGATCTGAACTCCAGTGAAGGGGTAAATCCATACCAGCTCTGGCCTAGCCCTTAACACAGCAAGTTCTTTGGCCAGTAGAGTCACTTGGGCTGAAAGAGGTATACTATGACAAGATCTTCAAGGGAAAAATACTAATTAAGGATAATCTTGTAGAAAATGTTACTTTTTTGGACATATTTAACATAGGAAATACTGGTAAGTGATAATTCTACAATTCCTTTCTTTTGGGAGGCTTTTCAGTGCTTCTAAGCCAATACAGATGTATGTAATGCATATTAGGTATATCTCGTACTCTCAGATAGCTACAGACTCTATGAATAAGTCCATTCATCATTTATGGGCTGCCATCTCTGGGATGGAAAGCAGCAGCTGTCAAGAAGCACAGAGCAGTGCTGCACAGCAGTCTCAAGGCGTATTCAGAAACTGCATCCATTTTGCATTGTAGGGTGATTCCATGTAAGGGGAAGTGGAAACCCCTTCTTTACAAAAATGTATGTTTGTTTTCTAAAATAGTCTTAAAATCATATTTTTTAACTGAGCACCACTTAAAAAAATGTTAATAAAATGTTTGCTCTTAAGGCACTTGATATGTCCAAAGTATGCTAAATGTTGCTATATCTTGTAACACTAAATTTACTGCAAAATAAGGTCATGAATTATTTTCATATTACTGGCCTTTCTAGACTGTGGCTGTTTGCTTATGTTTTAAGCAGCTAATATTCTGCAAACTGAGAGCTGTGCAACTGCAAATAAACATTCTTTACTGACAAAATTATGTTGATAATTTTAGATGGGAGGTGTTGAGAGACTGATGGGCAGATTAACACTAGATGCCTCTGTAGCAAGAGGTTTAACAACACATTAAGTAACAAAAGGGATATTTATAGTACTTTCCTGGAATATGATTTTTCCAGCTCTCTATTGCCATCTTGAGTCTCTTGCCTTCTTCAACAGAAAATCCAAGTTAGGGCGTAACACATATAGAGACAAAGGGAAAATAGATTTCCAGTCCTGATGACTGGAGCCCTCTCCAGTCCTCAGGTGTAAGTCATCTAGTATAAGAGAAACAACATTATTTAGTTTATTTGAGAATAGAATAGATATGGTGACACACTATACACATCGAGACAAACTATAGCAAGAGTTGAAGAGGAATGCCACAGCAGTGTAATGTTAGTGGAAATCTATTGTAAGGGGCAGAATAAGGTTGTTGGAAAGCAGCTGAGCTCAGGCCTAGTGTGGAATTCTTGTATACGTGCACCACTAAGACACCACTGGCAGTGGCAGTCAGAGGAGCTAATGAGAGTTTAGAGTATATTTGCAGGGGGATAGAGAAATACTGAAAGCACTATCCTACCTGTTATGCAGATATTGTGATACCATTCTCTTTGTCTTGTAATTGCCCTTCTCAAATTTTTCACCTTCCTCTGAAAATCAGTAAGATGGGACAGATCAGTTATTGTGGTTCATTTGATCCTAACTGTAAATTAATCTATAGATTTCAAAGTCCCTGGGGATAGATGGAATAAAAAGTAGAGGCCTGAGGCCTTCCAATGTGGGCATTTCTCCAACACCTCCTGCTTTCTACTTAGTAATGTTCAGACTTCTTTTTATAGGTTTATAACTTTTAGCAGTCTTTTTTTCTTAGCATTCCCTATTCTGTCCCATTGCCTTATTTCACACTTGGTGACAGGATTTTCAGTCAGTATTCAGAACTCAGTATTTTATGAGTAACAGTGTCCCAGGCAGCAGGAATATGATTGTGAGATTATTGTTACTAATTGAATACTTGGGGGGGGATTTCTTCCCCTCCACTGACTGCTTGACATATTCTAAAAATAAGCTGCTAAAATTTGATTCTAATAAAATCTACTATCCATAGCCCATTTTAGAGTCTGAGCATATTTTGGCATAATATTAGCAATCCCAAGCACTTTCTTCTTCCAAACAGAGGATACTGTTTTAAAGTGCCATTTACACTCCTTTCTAATAAATCTCATAGTAGTAGCTGACACTAACATGGTTTAAACTGTGCTAGCACAGAGTTAAATTAAACCCTGATGAAAACAACCTGAGCTGGATTTTCCACCCTGCTTTCTGCTCCTGCTCTGTTGCAGCAAATATTGGTCCTCTCTTTGCTTGTTGACTTGGGAGTTTCTGCAGTGTGTGCCAAGCCGGTACAACCAGGTCCTAGACCCTCCTGACTGGTGCAGGGGATACACTGTGGTAAGATACAGAGGTGTCATTCATTGATGCCCAAATGCCAGTAAAACTGTGAAGGTGTTAGGCCTCAACGCCATTACTCTATAGAATAACTAGCACGAAGGAAAAGTGTATGTTTTGTGCCTGCCACAGCTGAATAAATAGGTGTCTCCCCAGTCCTCTGGAAACACAAATTCACTACTTTTTCATGGTTGTGTACTCATTTCAGTACCCATGTTGCCTTCCTAGGATTTGGGTGGTTCTTCAGGGACTGGTTACGTATCAACCTTAGGATATCTTCAAAAGAATGGCCTAATTTATTGTATTCTGCCTTCTGTAATATGACTGCTGGCAATGGTCTTCAGTACATGTCAGACACACCCATTTTAGGCTCTCAGAATTCATAGAGCTGATTATTTTTAATAACGTTCTTGGGATGGTGTTATTTGCATTTGAAGTCACCACACTGCTCTAATGCTGCCTTCAGTGCTCCTTTTTATGTATTTCCTGCAAGTGCCACATTAAATGATCACAAGATTCTTGGAAAAACAACAGGAAATTATATAATGGTGCCCACAAGTTCTGCGTATTGACTTTTCCACGGACTTGCTAGTCTCTGAGCCTGAAAATTGTTGGTAAAACAAAGATATTTGATCTTATTCTCTGTTCTTGATTCTTGTTTGCATGCTAGAAGCCCTGACCATTTGCTGCTTTATTATGGGAAAAAGAAAGGAAAAAGAGAAAAAGAACTAATTATAGAGATTGTGGTTTTGATTATAGGGACGGTTGTTTAATTTAGTTACTTTACATTCCTAAGTAACTATTAGCAGGAATTCATATGGACACACTGTTATCTCCAGGGAAGTTACAGCTTGCATTGAGGTGCAGCAGAAATGTCTGTATAATAGAATCATAGCTCTGCTATAAAATTTGTAGATCATGGAATAAGTAATTGCCTTTTAAGTCTACCTCGGTACATTCAAACCATAAAGGATAACCTATAAAAATGGAGGAAAGCTACAGGGAAAACTGTTGTCTGTGGCATTGTTTCTCAGTAGCCTTCCAGGGGTCATGAGCTGTGGAGGACAAGGCAAAGATTTCAGTGGAAAACTAAAGAAAATCACCCGATGCCAACATCACAGAAACAGGAATAACTGGAAGGTCTGTGCTTTTGGCCGTGTCTAAGAGGTTCTTAAAGTGTTTCTTCCAGGATTTTGAATACATATAGCTGAGAATTCAAATCCTTGTCTTCCTGTTGGTCTGAAAATAGCTTTGCTTTTGAAGATATAATGACTCTTTCTGGTTTATTGTGGTGAATTTACCAAATAACTTTCCCCTCTTATGGGTTTAGTTTCCATGTGAGGGATAATTTATCCCCTAGATGCTTGCAATAAACAAGACCTATTGCATTGTTTAGAGCCTTCCAGCCTCATTTGGATAATTCCTTCAGTAAATTCCTTCCGCATATGGGATGACTCCTCAATAAATTCCCCAGGCCAAGTTGGGTTTTCACCACATTCCTTTAAAGTCTCATCACTGGATGAATCCCGATAGATGTACTAGTCTAGAAAGTATTGGGGTGATGAAACTGTGCATCCTTGCCTGCCAGGCAAAGTGCTGTGTCTTCACTTGTGCCATGCTGTTGACAGTGGCTTCCTGGGAGCCTTTGGTGATGCTACTACCTTGTGCATTCCCCATAAATGTTACCATAGAAGATATGAATACAGTTTTAAACTGATAGTCAAGGAAATGAAAAGAGCAGTCTGCCTTCTCTGAAATCTTCAGTGAAGTTCTTCACTGTCTGAAAATTACTCTGGTACCAGGAACAGCCTAATCTTACAAGGATGAGGTAAAAAAAGTGCTATTTCACCCTAAAGCAGGATATTTTACCCAAGCGGTAGATGAAATTAATCTTTCTGGATCTCTCCATTGCAACTGCTGGATGGCTTCCAAGACTGAAGCAGGCCTGCGTAGCATTAGCTCTTCAGGGTTCCTGCGGTCTGAAAAAAGGCATATCCTGTAAATGCTGCTTTAGTTCTACATTCATGGTGCTGGCAGCTCTCTAATGAGGCAGAGGACAGAACGCAGTGGCAGACCTTGATGGTTGTATGCTCCAAGCCTTTCAGAAGGACTCAAACCAAGTGCAGTTGCCCTGGTTATAGCTCACCAGTCCCAGACAGTCTAGAGCAGAGACACTGACAGTTGTCCTAAATCATTAAGCACTTTCATGATGATTTTTAAAAAAAAACAAAACAAACAAACAACCCCCCCCCAAAAAAAAAAACCACCAAAAAACACAAAACAAACAAACAAACAAAAACCCCCAAACAAACAAACGAACAAAAAAAAACCAACAAAAAGTGACCAAAACAACCCCCCCAACCCCCCCCTGGGATACAACTACTGAGCTTTGCTTTCACTTTCCTGTAAAGGATGCAAGCCCTGGCCTACAAATATTAACAATGTTTT
>VZTL01071982.1:0-26013 GCA_013400535.1 Scopus umbretta | reverse complement strand
GGGGGGTGGGGGGGAATTACTTAAAACATTAGACCAGATAAAGACCAGTTAAAGAAGGTAAAAGACCAATTACAGAAGGTAAACAGTGATTAGGATCCCACACTTACACTTGTGGATTTCATCAGTTAAATCTGAACCCCATGTTTTATAAACATATTTATGAATTCTGTGTATCATTTATTATAAATGTAGTTTCTGATACGTGGCTGAACTCAACGCCCATGCCTAAGCGATTTCTGAAGAAATGTGTCATCTGTAGATCTCAGTCATTCACTTTTTAAATTCTACAACAGAGAACACTAAAGGAATTTATGAATACTTCCAAGCAAGTAATTTCAAATGGACAGGTTTGGGGGTTTTGTTTTGGATTTGGGAGAGGAGAGGGGGTATTAAGAACAGAAGACATCTGTACATCCACATTTCATGCCATGTAATGGTTGTTTGTAGTACACTGACCTAGTTAAGTCTGACAGCAGCACTAACATATACAGCCAACAAATTCAACAGAGGAGGAACACACACCTTTCATGCGGAAACAAGAACAGAGGAACAACAGAAAAAAATATAGTAGCTCTCACCCACTCACACATCAAACATCCAGAGCTGACCAGCACAGTTGCATCATTTACAATGCTTGAAGTCCAGATGCGCTCTAATTCCTACCTGTTACAGAAGCCTAATTAGTGTTGACAGACACTAGCTCACAGTGAAGGCTGCAGATAGTCTACTTCAAAGACAAATGTATAGAAAGAAAAGCAAAAACAGAGAAGAGGTGGGTTTGGGCAAATACTGGAGCAGCTATCCAAACAGAGCAGAGCAGGTGCAGGTAAGGCAGCCAGTTTTAAGACCAAGCTCAATCAATCTATGAAAAGGCCTATATGATCTAGCTGCCTACAGTGGTCCTTGGTTTCCATCACTCTTCTGCTGCAACAGCTAGTTCAACATGCCCAAACATGACGTCCTCATGCTTGAGTGTCTAAATGGATGAAAACAGGCTTTTCATGTCATTTTAATAGACTAAGCTTGTGGAAGATCACGAGGAGGAAAGGAAGAGAAATGACAGAGAAGTAAATCTCTCCGGGCAGCTCTAAAGCTGCTCCGTTGTGTGGCAACTTCATCAGATGTTCCATCACAACCAAAACTGTACAACAAATGAGCAGTGGCAGCACACTGATGTTCTCTCTCTCACTGTAAGTTCACTGTGCCTTCTAACTACAGCTGTATACAAGAATCCATACATAAGATCACAAAAAACTCCCCCTAGCCCCCCCCAAACCCTAGGTGAAGAACAGTTGGTAACACATCGAATGAAAATGCAAATATATAATCAGAAATTCAACTGCAGTTGAGATTACTGATGGATAAAAACAATGACTGGCTACAGAGAAAAGAAGTGAGGTGGCATTTAGTTCTTCTGCTTGGCAAATTTTGGAACACTTCTTCCCACTGGACAGCATGATGAGCACCATATCCAGGTGTCCCGAGGCAGCAGAACGTTGCTGTTGATGTGAAGAAGCTTTACGTGCAGTAATTTTCTTTGCGGTGAACACTTTCCCAGCTGATTAAAATACTGTGACAATCTCGAAGTCTGCTAAAACCAGGGAAAGTAAACATATGGATTGCTTTACAGAAAAACTGGAATACTGACTCAGGGAGGGGGGAGGGAGGGGCAGGACGGACACGACACATGACCTTTTGCCAGCGCTACTCTAATGCATCTAAAATATAGCTGCCACCACCATTAACAGCTGACTGACATTAATGCAGTACAGGTGGTACACAACATTCAGGGCAGAAAGCACTTCTCTCTTTGCCTATTCCAAAGACAATTAGAAGCCACCTAAATAAATTCCAGTGCGAAGCTCTGGAAAACAGAGCATGGGTGTGTGGACAAGTTACGACGTACTTTACCTTCCTGTATTGAGGGCTATGGTGGCAGCGCGAGGTACCAACGGTGACCACGTGTCCACCGTCAGTTACTACAGATTTGGAAACCCATTGCAAGCTCACGCCTTACGGTAAGGTGGTGTGCCTGCACGCGGGAGCAGGGAGGACACGAGTGCTGAAGAGGCCACTCTGCCCCAGCAGAACCCCCTCAGGTGCTGCGTGCCGCTCGCTGCACCTACGTCTTGTGGTCAAAAAGCCCGTTTTAAGCTTTGTTTATTCCAAACAAGTTATCGATGCAGAGAACAGATGGGGAGAAAAGAGAAACTGTTTAAAGCAATAAAATAAAAATAAAAAAGGTGTGGGATAAGCCAAAAGTAATGCCAGCAATTACTTAATAAAAATGAAATACTTAAAGCACGATGTGAAAAATAACTTAGAAAAAGCAAGGTGCACAAAAAAGTATGGTTTTGGTTTGCAGTGCAGATGTTTAGGATTTACAATCAATATGGTTCACTTTTTCATGCTATAAAATGCATATACAATTATGCCCAAGATGTGTGTAAATGTTTAAATATTAAAACAAAACAGATATTCTGGATGTTTGATGTTTGTTTTTGAAAAGGGGAAAAAAATGTATTTTACAAGGATCCAAGCACTAAAGTGAAATTAACGTAAAACAAACAAACCAGTGTAATAAAATAAAAAGCTCAAAACCAAGTTAACCAAGGTCGTTAATGTCAGTTAAATGGCAAAGATCCATGTTAGCCAATGTTTAAATATCAATTAAATGGGAGAAGACTGCCTTGCAATTACACTTCAAAGACTTATTTCTGCTTCTTCTAGGGTTTATATTGTCTCTAGCGAACATACACGTATTTCCTTGTATTTCTGAAGCTTACATTTTCTTATATAAATTGTCTCAACTACTCACAAATTTCAGATTTCTTCCTCCTTTTTGCCATTTATTTTTCTAAATATTTAGGAGAATGCTAGCACTGATCTGCTAGTCCTACCTACCTCTTCCTATGGTAAATCTGTAACTAGTGAAACCATATGCCGAACAGCTCTATTTGAACAGGAGACAAAGCTCTTGTCCACCTCTTCACTCTAAAAATACCCCACAGTTTAAAATCTGGGAACACAAAAGGCACAACACTCAGTAGCACAAATTCACAGTATTTTGCTGACCATAGAAAAAGGTCCTTGTATGGATGGAAATGGAAGTCTGGGGGAAAAAAAAACTATTTGGTAAGAAGGTTTTTTTGTGCCCTGCTTCTGAGTGATACTGCCTGGATGGAATTTACAGAGAGCCACAGTCTAAAAATACAGAGGCTGGGAACAGCGAAGCAGCTACATGGATTACACTCAGCTCTTAGAACCCTTCGTAGCTTCACAGGAAAGCCAACTGCCGCAGTACCCATCAACAGCATTGTTCCTTCTCCTACCACGGAAAAAATAACAATTTGAGGAGACGAGGTAAAATGTACCAACTACAGGGAAGCAAAGTCAAGTGTTGGCCACTGTACAATGCCCACATAAAATATTCACATCTGGAAATGTCAGCACTAATGAGTGCTCATAGAACACACGCAGATCAACCAGTGGAAACATCTCTGGGTTTTTTTAATTTGGTTTTTTTTTTTTTTTTTTAAATACAAATCCTCCCTTTTTTCAGCCTACAGTAGATGAAGTAGACACACCTGATAGGTATTTCATGTTAGCAATATCAGGGGAGGCCCAGCAGCCTGTGTGCTACTGTCACAGAGCTATCTATTTTGATAACATAAATTCTGATTTTTCCTAACCCTCAAAAGAGGATGAAAAAGGAGAGTTTGGGGTGTTTGGGTTCCCCCTTCCCTCCTCACTTCAGCGTCCTAGGTAAGTTTGCCCTACAGGCCCTATACACACAGGATTATGTCAGAGCGCTTCACTAGGATTAAGGCACAGCATGGGAGGACTCTCTGTTTATTGAAACAAAACAGTGCCTACTATACCTTTCTTTCAAGAGGTCAGTATAGAGAAAGGGATTTTACTAGCAGTCCTGGCCTTTTCACCTTTCTATATTCATAAAGAAGTTCAACAGCTGAGTTACTTAAACTGCCAGTGGAAATACAGATCTTGCTTACAACCACGTAAGCAGTCCCCTTTACCGTTCCTGTTGGTCCTTGGGGTGTGGAGTTTGGGGGGGTGTGTGGTCTGTGGCTCTTCCAAACATGCTATCATCTAAACAGGTAAATTTTAGAAGAGGTGCTTACCTATTTTGATGTTATTAATTCTTTTCCTGGAATGGGAAGGTTCAAGTTTGTCCAATACAGAGAAGCAACCCAATTTAGGAAAGATGTTTGTAGACCCTCGCTTGGTTTACTTGCACAGACACGCTGCTACTTCACTGGGCAAAAGAGGATGTTTGTTCAGTTCCTGCTTCAAGGTGAGGAAGATCCTTTGAGCAGCACTGAGCTTGCAAAAGTCAAGGCAGAGATTCCTGATACGCTTAAAAGTCAGCACATAATTCTTCAGCTCAGATCAACTCTTCAGCCCCCAAACTGAAACCTGTGGTCAGCTAAATGTAAACCATATGCACAAGAAATGTATCTTTCAAGGTATAATTTTTCTCAGTCTACTGGCAAGAAGAGCATTTTACATAAAAGCATATTCCTCTCAAAAACTGTATCGCAACTGTTGCAAAGAAGTCAGTCAGTCCATCGCTATTTTGCCTTCATCACGATAATGCTGAGACAAAGGTAGCAAGCCTTCACAGGAAACACCAACTTGGAAAGCTCACAAAGAAGCAAGCAGAAAAGTACACCCGTGTTTCAGTGAATAGTTGTAATGCCTGTCCAAAAGGGAATTACTAATGTTGGCAATAAACGAGCTCTCTACGAACAGACACACCAGAACTTTGTTGCGAATCCACCACCACCAGGCCCAGACAATCAGGCTCCTAATTCCCTTGACCATCAAAAAGCAATCTGCTCAAGATCCCATCCTCTAGGTAACACATTCCAGAAGTCATCCGACGGAGGTCTGGCAGCACAATTGCCTAGTATTTGTGTAAACACCTCGAAGATAAGGACCACATAGTAGGGTAGGATAGAAATCAGGCAGACCCGCCAACAATGCAGGATTATCAGAAGACAATCCTGAGAACATCAGAAAACGTGTAGACAGAGATGTGCTTTTCTGGGATGGATCTTCCCTGAAAACACCTATCTTTACTGCTTATGCAAGACACTTCAGGAATGAGCTTACCAATTTCAAGCTTTCCTGAAAAAGACCAGTTTTTCTGGATTTTTGGAACAATATTACCAAGCCTTAGAAGAGGTCAAAGTGAGTAAGTATCTATAATACAAAGATGCTAATAGCATCCTTCCAGCTCCCGCTAACGCTGAGGGAGAAGACAGACGCAGTAGAACTCGGGAGTCCAAACAGTTCCCATCCCTTTCCAGAAGGAAATGGCAGTGTCTCTTCAAAAAATAGAAAATGCATTTTGTGCAATGCTAACTGTACCCAGACCTTCAGAAATGTGGGAGTATGTAAATTAAACATACAAAAAGATTTCTTGATTAGGTGTGTCCTGACTGGAAATAGGAACATGCAAATGAAAAGCTTTGACAATTACCAGCCTGCTCTCAAGGTGAGAAGGAGGAAGGACTTACCAGTCACCCAGTGTTCATAGTAACCAGTACATACAAGCATCAAGTACTCTGAATACATAAAAGCATCAGTACTGGGTATTAAGTAAGCCAGCGGAACTTTAATATGTTTGGAAAATAAACCATACACGTTTTCAATGCAGATATTAAACCAGACTAGCAAATTCCTCCATCTCATTCTGCAATTTATATAGAAAGCCTTGCTCCTCTCTCCCTCTACCATCTGTCCAAAATTTAAATAAAATACTCGAGAGCCCAAGACAGTCTAGAGATGTTCTTAGGTTCCAATGAGGCAGGTTTAAGCAGTAAATGAAATCAAACTAAGGAAAAAACAATTAAATATAAAAATGCAATAGTTTGGGGTTGGGGTTTTTTTTAGTCATTTATTGTTGTACCTTTTATACAAGTGATTTCCTTCCCATGGATTTGGTCAGTAATATCTTTGAATGGTTGCAAGTGCAGTGCTTTTTTGAAAGCAACCTGAAAAACTAGGTTAGCCTAGAAAGTGAATTCCATCTGTCTTGGTTGTCATCAGTAAAAGATACCTATTCACTTCCTTTCAAGCATATAATCTAGTACTCAGTCTAAAATAGGATTTTAAAGACTTCTCTTATCAGCTTTTAGCCTTACTTCAGTAAGCAGAAAATACACTACTTGAAGCTGGTTCTATACTGAAATTAGAGAACTGAATATTTTTTTTCACAAAAGAAGAATAATACAGATAATACAGGAGGGTCAATGCAACAACAGATGTGGAAAGAATCTAAATACTTTGCAGTCACAATACGTACCACAAGCGCTTGAAAGAACCACACAGTATGCAACTTGGGGAGGGGAAAAAGGGTGTTGAATGATTATTACAGCCTAGGTTTGATACTTCAGTGGCTAGAATATTCTGCTTATAAACAACATTTCTCTGAATAGATTATTTTTTTAAAAAAAATCTATTTTGCATATGATGGCGTTATTTCAGAAAGTTGCTCATTTCACTGGAAACACAGCATAAGAAATTTGGGGGAAACGTTGCTACCTTCATGAACAGTGAAAACTGAGAAAGCTAGTCCAAATGCAGAATATTTTTTCAGTTAGATCCATTTCTTCACCAAGTTTCCAGGACGGTTCAGTTATTTACTCAAGACTATGAAGATGACAATAGCTCAGCTTGCACTGAAGCCTGTGTTATTCCCTACAATACCTACAAATTTCTCATTTCAGTATAAATCTTTAGGAATGGAGTATCTTCAACCTCAGTTAATTCTAGGATTTGGCAAGATCATACCACACATGGAATGCAAAAACAGTTTTTCTAGTTAAAAATCCAAGGCAATATGAATAGTATGTTATATACTGTCCCTCCCTAGGTGATGTAAATTCTTTAACATTTCAACACTACTCACACATCCAGACAAATTCTTAAAAACCTACAACAGAATAGAGAGTACTTTACCGTTTTTACACTTTCCAAGATTTTGGGAGGAGTCAACTTTGCTATACATGCAACTGAGCCCAAGGGTTTTACTTGTCAGCATGCCGGGTTATAAAAATCAAGACTGGATGAGCAGGAAATTAAAATGCATGCAAGCAAAACAAAGAGCATATCAGTTCTTCAACGAACTGCTCTTCAAAGCAAAGATCACTTGAAAGAGTTGGTCGTGCCGCTGACAGGAGGAAACACGGCACAATCCATCTCACGGCTTCATGAGGGTTTACCGCGAGGATGAAGCATGGGTGCACCTCAGGAGGCCTGCTGGAGAGCCGGTGGCTCTCAGACCCCAGCACCAAGGAGCAGGCTTCCCGTGCCCTGGCCCACGGGTGTCTGCAGAGGACCAGCCAGGGAGAGAAAAGCCACCGAGTTTAGATGGGAAGAGAGCAAATCTCAGTGCCACTACCAAACCTCTCAAAATTTCAGTAGCCCTCCTGGAAGAACTTCATGACCTCCTTCGCACCTGAAGTCTCAGCCCTCTACCAAACACCCCAGCTCCAGTCTCAGTCTTTCAGCAACCGCACTGACTCTGCCACTCACTGAAACAATTTCCTTTAGACAGCAACCAATACGCACCTTGTCAGCTCACCCAAATTACAATTGTACAGTAAGAAGTTATTTAAACATACCCAAACAGTTATTTAAAAATACCCAAACAGGTAGGACAAGCAATAGCGTTTGAGCACTACAAGACTGCAGAGCAGCTACCGCTAACAGACTTTAGATAATGAATTTATCAGAAAACGTCACTGGTTTTACTCAAATTTCATGGTAATTACGCTATATATTATAAAATTGTCAAATTTTAAAAATGGCTGTTTCTTCCCCAAAAATTTTCTCTGTTTTGGAACACCTCATTTAGTGCTTGACATTTACTTTTTGGGTTTTTTCTGCTTTTTTTTTTAAATCACAGAATGTGTAAATTCACTTTCCACTATTCTACTCATTTAACATGGTCTGAAACCTGACCAGGATTCTTTGCTGCTGTAGATTCCCAAGAAAGCCTCCGGTATGAGAAAATACAGTCAAATTCCTAGCTATTATAAACTGACTTTTACTCATGTGAACTAAGCAACTACTGACATATGAGTTAATATGAGCATACCAAACTTTATTTAGGAAAGAGAAATGGGCTATTATAATTGTATTTGATTCCCATTCACTTACCAGATCCACTCTGGAAAATGAAATAAACCATGCCAAAAGACATTAATTCCCTTCAATGTATCAGAAGTACTTTACAGAAGCAGCGTAAAGAGAAATAGCTATTGTTCTTATTTTATTTCCAATCCCCTCATGCTCCTTACTATTACGAGGATCAAATTCAAATACACCAAGCAGCTATTTTGAATGTTTGCAGCCCTAGTGAAACAGAATATGAGCACACTGCAGCTACATCCTAACTTGCCTGCCTGCCATCCCCCCGTCATTTGGATGGGTAATTTCTCCCCTCGGGACCATATGCAGTGCTTAAAGCTGAGTCAGTTTGCCGTATGGCATTATTCTATAAAAGCAACTCGGCTTTGCTGGAATCTGACCTAGGAGGGTAAAGGCTTCTACATACTTGGCTCAGTAGTTGCTAGACATGTTAAAGAAACAAAAAAAGATTTCAAATGTTACCGTAATCCACTTGTTTTACATGGCATTTTTCCTATCAACAAGTACCGGCTTTACATCATTAAGAAGCAAGAGTTCTGAACACTATTCGTGTTATTCCCTACATCCAACTGCACACAAGAAATGAAAAAATACAGAACGCAGGAAATAATTACATTGCACCGAATTACAGCTCTACAGCCGAATTGTAAGTCCACTGAACAGTATATCTACTGAATTATACAAATATATTTTATACTTTTGTTTCATAATTTGCACTTTCCATCTCCATCCAACTGTGCTTCTTTTCTTTTCAAACATTTTATACAAATAATTTGGAGAACACTGGACATCAAAACCTTTAATAAATGGCTGGTGAATGCAGGACTACCATATTAGAAATGTTTACTAACATTCTCCCTTACTTTTGTTTTACTGCAGCTACCTATCTCAGCTTTTTACTGAGTAGTGGGAAAGTAATTATTTCAGAACGCTGTAGACCGAATCACTGTTTCTTTAACTGTGTCTTTCTTCAGTGCAATACAATAAAAGCAAGCCAAGAAAGAAAAAAAAACCCCAAACCCACCACACAAGTAGGAGGGCTCCTTTTCATGCTTACTCTAGATTTGTTTTCTGTTGCAAATGCTGCTAACGTTGTTCAAGATCAACAGAAACAAAAAAAATACTAGGAACAATCCAAAAACCTTCACAGAGGCTGGTAATTTTGCTGATGTGCTTTTGCTGATCTGCATAAGAAGTACAGTATTAGTTTTCAATCACGCTAGATATCACAAGCAACAGTGGCTTGCTAAGTTGATTACAGTAAGAGGCCATGTATCATTACCACATTCTTTCCAGCCCCTTCTTCTATAAAAGTTTAACTACAGACACGAGAAAAGGAAGAGAGGAGCACTATAACATACTTGTTAATGTAGACCTCTGCTACGTTTCCACAGTTCAGACAACTGGCGCTCAGAAGGGGTCCAGCCAAAATGGAACATGTGTGTGTAGTACAACCCACTGGCCTTGACCGTGGGTATTAAAATATTCATATCTCCTTTCAATGTCACTTGCATACAAACAGCTTTTCCTCCTCCTTTGAAACATTAACCTCTGCTCTCCCAGGTGATAACAACTGGTCATAGAATTAGTACTGCCTTTCCATACAAAACCACCACCAAGCTGAAAAGGGAAGCACCTGTCAGGCATTCGCTTCTGCCTCCTCCGAGCTCAAATATCCATTAATTACAATCTACACGCTCCACCAGGAGATGGACCAAAGCAGGGTGGGGGTGCAAGTGTAAAGGTCTGCTCAGAAACAAAAGGAGAGCTGCACTATGCCCCCCAAAACTTCATCCCTAGCGTAGCCACTCCTTCCCTCTCCCCCCTACCCTCCTGCCATGTGCATTCACCATCAAGGCTCTTTGCTAGAAAAACTTCATCCTTTGCACAGAACATTTTATTTTAAAACACAAGGCTCCATAATGCCTCCTTTGTGGCACACTGAGGAATATGGATAATAAGCCGAGGATTCATATGGCTTTATTATTACAGTGCTTTATACGATAAACACCCAGAAGAGTTAAAACAAAACAAGAAACCTCCTACTGTAGTCAACCAAAAGTATTTTGATTAGGAAGTTACCCTGATTAGGTATTTATCTTTTTAATACAGAACAGACAGAACTATATTCACACAGGAGTTTAAAGCCCAGAATGAAGCTTACCCATTACCCAAGTTACTAAACCAAATCAACCAACACCCCCTCACCCCACAAACAGCCCACAAATAACCAAACCCACCCCGACAACCCACCCTCCAGCCAGGCACAATTGGCCCCTAAATGAACAGTAACATTTTGGAAGATGGGTGTCTGCTGGGAAGTCACAGCTACATGAGGCCAGAAAAATATGGCTGGAAAATATTTACTAGGAAAATTCTGTCCAAAATCCAACTGAAGCTTAATTGGCTACGACACAGCAACCCTGTGGAGGGAAACAGTGGAAGAAAATGTCCTCTTTAATGCTTTCACCATTGCTACCCATGGAAGGGGATACAAGGAGCATCGCTTCTGCGTTTTGCTTTTTCTCAAGCATAATTGTCACAGTGATGGATGCATCAGAAACATACATAAACCGGTTTCTCCATCGAGAGCGTAATGCTCTCCCAAAGCCATGCAGCAGGCCAGTTGCTACACTGGAAGCAGCACTGGGGTTGGTAGGACCATTAGACAGAGCTCTCGTACTATAAAAGCCTGCAAATAAATGTAGACTAAAATAAACAGCAAGTCAGATGTTTTATCTGGGGATGTTACCTCATTAAAGGCTATATATGCCAACTCCAATTCAATTTGAAGTAACCTTACGAGGGAAGGCATCTCTCCCCTTCCCCCCACCAGAATTAGATCCACTTGATCATTTTAATTATACCACATTGCTCTTTTCAAGAGAGTCGTGCGAGCCTTTACAGACTGCTGTGCTCCCCTTTGAAATTAACAAATTAGGCTTGGTAATTAGAGAGTCAAAACGGTGTGTTATATTGTTTGGGGGTGACAAGGGATTGAACAGTGTTTCATTTTAAGCCGTTTTCAAGGTTTGAAGGTAAGATACTATCACTAATCATGTATGTTCCCATTTTCCACCTACGCTGATTAATATCTACACCGTGCACTGAGATAAATTTCTTTGCATCTTAATTAAGAACATTTGAAGGCAGATTCCTCAAAGTTCTGTTCATTTGAAATGATCCTGTAAATATCTTTTAAATGCTATTTACCGTAAAAAAAAAATCTAGGGTATAATAGTAAGTACTAATTTATCCCAGGAATTATAAATTACGATTTTTTTTTCCTTAATAGACCTGTCATCAAACTTTAGGATGTCACTGAAGCCTGATACATCAATTCAAGAATACGGCTGAGTCACCCTTCCTTCTGAGAACGGGCCTGTGCATTTGCTTACTGTCAAACAGAAACTTTAGTGATTTACATTTCAGTTTGCATTGCTTAAGGTTATGCTGCAAGCCCTAAACTGATTATTATTATTAACCACACTGCCTCTGCAGAAGGATTGCCGTGATCTATCACCTCAGGACTGATGTCCAGTGAAACTGGACAACACCAACATCCAACCTGAGCAAAGTGTGCCAAAATTTGGGGAAGGATGGCCTGAGAGGCCATAAGAGGACATTTATAGCATTGCTTCTTTCATCTCACGCTCTCAAGCCTCTTTACATACACAACAACTCACAGGTAGTTAACTACTTTTGTATGCTATACAGGGATAAACATTTGGCCATCTTGGTCACAGATCAGGGCACAAAGAACACAGAATTAAAGAAACCCTGACGCCTCCCACTGTTGTCCTCCTGTGTCAAGTAAGGTACAATATGTTTTGATGCTATGGTATTTTTCACTTACAGTAAATCCAGAGCAAAAAATTGTGTTTTATTCCAGTTTTGAATACATTTGTTTTTCAGCAAAGCCACTGACTTTCTGACAGTACTCAGAATAAACGCAACATAGCAGTATTTCTCAAAAAATTTAAAAAACCTGAAGCGCAAGGTGTTTTAATTCTGTTCAAGGTTTTAAAGCGCAGAGTAGACTTTCTTCCCCTGAAATACTCTTCTAAGCTGGCATTGTATAACAGTAGGTGAAAATGTCAGAGAGGAGGAGGGAACTTCATTCCCATATATAGGATCAAAGAACATAAAACATAGGAGACAATAAAAAGAAAGCAAGCAAGAAAAAGAGGTATTAAAAGGGTATGATGAATGGCATATACATCCTTGTGATAATTCCTTTCCTGCTTTATTGCTCGGTAATGATCATACTATACTATACTTCATTGATCACTGCTTGAAATCTAAGCTTCATTTCCTTCACATACGTTAAACACCTTTGACTTGAATTCACTTCATGTAACTTTTCAGTACTTTCTTTTTAGTGTAAAGGGAAACCGAATATAAATACTGAATGAAGGGAGGAAAAAAAAAAATAATCATTCGACATTATTGTTCTCTAACATCTACAGAGCCAGGAGATGTCTTTGAGGTTCAAACCTGTCTGAGGCAAAGCAGGGCACCACATCAAGGCACTCTATATATTAAGTGCATGCCTTGGGCTAGTGATTGAAAAGCCACTTTGACCATGAGCTGCAAAGACTGAATGCAGATTTCCCTGTAGCCAAATCATTCACTGCCTGGACAGGAAAGACGGAACCCCCGAATGTTCCTACAAGCAGTTAGACCTCAGGGGCAGGCCAGTGCCTGGGCCAGTACCACCGGCTGCTCCGCGTCCCCTACTCTCACAGGACTCACGGTGGGATGAAGTCCCGCACGAGTAGTCCACGTACCTGCAGTATGTACAAGGCAAGTGTGCGCACAGACATTTATTACAGCCTCCTACCTAACGCTTTTTGACTACGTGCACGTTTTCAGATGCCAAATGAACAAATAAGGATGCTGGCAGCTCCTTTTACACAGATAAACTCCAGCTGGAAGGATGTAATTTATGAGCAGTTCCTCACTGCATATACTTCCCTTTTAATCAACTGCTAATGGTCACTGCGGTGTTCCCCTTGGACAGCCCCATCTCTCGCTCGCTGTGGAGCACAATGACGCCAAACACACGAAAGCATATAATGAATCAACACACTACTAACAGCTAATATTCCTTCAACAGTTTAACCGTTTATTGTGATGAATTCTCTCCCACAAAAACATTGGGGGGAAAAGATTAATTAAAAAAAAAGGTATTTTGCTTATATTGCATTTTCAGCATTCTGATTTACTTGATGAAACAAAGCACAACTATCTCTAATCTTAAAACTATTATATATGAAAGAACAGATGGCACTTAAACCCGAAGTCCCTAAAAATCCTTTCCACTAAGTTTCTATTCAGGACAAAAAGCACACTGAGTAAGGATTATAAAAAGGCAAAATAAGGCTTTTAAGACACCACATGAAGAGTACCTAGTTAAGCAAACAAAATCACCAGTATTAAGGGGTTACGGTCCTGTGATTAAGGCATCTGACCAGGATGCAGAATATCTGGATGCAATTCCATCTCTGCCTCTTACTTCCTCTATGACCTTGGGCAAATCAATTAATCTTTCTGTGCCATAGATACTCAGCAGGGATAGTAATAATACAACTTCCTACCTCCTAGGACTGTTGTGAGAAGAAATTCGTTTATGTTTGTGAGGTTGGCTTCCTCCCTCTTAGGTCATATAGATTAACTTTATTTTGTTTATATCAGAGCACTAACAGCAGCAACCCAAAACTACCCAATTCCTAACAGCAAGGCAACTATTTTCCGCAGATTGTTTTATGCACTAAAGAACCTGAAATTCTGACGAAACCCCAATCCTCCATGTGATAGTGTATTCTGGACTTGCAGCTTATGACCACCAACCACGTAATGAGAAGTTGAAAGAGTAATTCCTAAGCCTTTATCGCATATCTGTGTGCTTGACTGGAAAAGTATTTGTGTTCGAGGCATCTGAGAGAGATCTGTATTTCAAGTTCAGAAACCCTTCAAGTGTACAGACAATCACAGATTTAAAAAATAACTGTAAAGTGAAAAAAATTAACCAAAGAATCAGAGGGCTTAACACACAGGCAGAAAATTATAGATCACAAGTAGATTTAGCATATACAATATTGTCTTTCCTACATGTATATGAAGACAAGGGAAGTGGATGTTACAAAATATTCTGTAAACAAGGGAGAGAGAGGGGAAAAAAAAAAAATCTAAGCAGGCATATAATAACAAAGTTTAACAGTATGGACTTTCTGCTGTTCAGAAAGTACCCAATCGTTCATAGGTTTCTATATTAACCAGGAAATGAACACCAGAAAAACATATCCGCTTTTTTTAAATAGTCCCACAGTCAACTTCAACGACTTGGCAAAAGACAGAAGGCGGCGACTTGCACGTACAGGAACGCAAGACAAGAGCAACTGTGTCATGAGGAGCTTATAGATCCTGTAGTCCATCGAAAACCACACAAACACGTAGGCCATTCTGGCAAATACAGCATCACTACGTGTGAAAGGAAATGAGGGAAAACACAACAGGTAACTCTGACATAACTACCATTAAACAGACTGTCCAAGATTTGAGGGATTTGAGCATGCTTAGATTTTGAACATTACTGTCCCATACAGACCAGTATATGGCTGGAAAATCCCCTAAAATGCTCTTTCTAGAAAGAGCATCAGCTGTGTACAGCTTTTACATTCATACCACTTGTTCAGTATACATGGGTGCAGGCACAATGCACTGCACTTCTCTCAATTCCAGACTATCTTCTACCTTATATACATGATAAAATGAGTTTTAGAGATTTATTCTTTTTGTTCTGAAGGGGAAAAAACCCAAATACTATATTCTGTAGGCTTCAAAGTGCACTATGAAATACATTGTAAGGTATGAGAACAAAATAACTAGACAAGAAAAATAAGTAGTCTGTCTAGTCAAAACAACACTTGATATTTTTATAAATATTTCTTCTACTGCATACTTCAAAGAAAAATACATTTTAATTTTGAACAGGCTGGACAGGTGAGTGCAAAGGAATTCTTGAATATGAGAACAGAAAAAGAAGTGAGGGTGCCTTAAGGTCAGCTTTGCATTTCTCCTATTTTCAAGCCAGTTTGGCCCGTTAGTATCATTCAAAACCTCCAAGTTTGTTTAATTTTCATCCATCTGCCAAAGCACTCAAGAGATCCAGAGAGCAGTCATGAGCCAACTTTGCAGTGCTACAGAAACTCCCCCAGTTCAGGGTCTGAAGGGTATGTAACAGGGCAATCGCACCACCTCCTTGCTATCCAAAATTTGCCCAAAGACAGGGCAATTCTCAAATACCTACACAGATCACTATAGAGCTATAGATGCAACTATATAGATCTCTCTTGCCCAATGCTTCTAGCAAGAAGAAGATGTACTAATCAACCACTTGCATTTTTATGAAAACTTTCATCACCCAGGAACACAAAGTCGTATGAGAGTACTACAGCTGTGCTACATCACATCACTAAACAGGGTTTACTGGTAGTGGCAGAGGTCTCCAACAGTTTTGTTTTCATTTTAAATTAAGTTTAAAATATTTTAAATCAGTCACAGAAGTTGAACTTAGCACAAAATAAATTTGAATGTTTTAAGAATTTGGGACTAATTTTACTGAAACTTCTGGGTTCTTCCTAGCCCTCAGTCACAAGATTAGCCACTCGTCAGGAAACATTCACAAATATTCTCTTGCCCACCCATGGCTGAAAACAAGAATAGAAGATGAGGGAAATAAAAGGAATTTAAAGCTGCTGAAAACTAATGTCTACCACATGAGGCACAAAATAAGCATGCCGTTGTATATTTGATGAAAAAATAACTGTTATGAAATATTCATCTGAAAAGTGATTAAGCTTTGCAATTGAAAAGCTAACCCTTCACAACACGAAATAATCATGCAGCTTGGGAATGAACACATCCTGTGTCCTCTGGTGCTCGTTATAATTTATGCAACATCTCTACCCCAATACTTTGGTTGCTTAGATATTTTCTTTTTCTTTTTTTTTTTTTTTTTAAATTTGAAATGAAAATATCACTAGACTTGTTTCTTACAAGCATTCTTCAAACCCAAAGAACCAGATTTACCATCCCCATACATTTCCAGGCATGGAACAGTAACACTTTCTCCAAATTATCTGCTGGGGAGAGTAGGAGGCTCCCCAGGCCTCAAGCACATGGGCCCCCAGGACCAAGTGCAGAATCCCACCACCCGCTCTGCAGTGGGAAGAAGCTTCTTTCTTCAAAGCTATTAACAAATTTACTCACCAGCACAATGTACGATGTCTCTCCTAAGGGTTAAAATGAACGACCTTTCATCAGAACAGGCAACCTATTCCCTAAACTGCGAGAGATTAATCCACCAGGCAAAAGAAATGTTTTACAATCCCATTTATTTTAACCAAATTTCTTCAGGGATATTTAACTTTACATATGAAAGCTACACTTTGTACATGGTATACATGCAGACGCATTATTTATTTACAAATCCCAGGCACAGAAATCATGAGTTCGAAATTTTCCTTACAATGAATTTCATAATTAGCCCTTCTGTAGTCAAGGCACACACAGAGATCAGGGATTACTCATTAGAGGAAGGAATTAGCAGGATTTTAGGCTTCAATGGCCTGTACAGACTATTAGCTTGCATTTGGCTATCAGGCGGGTAAGCAGAGTGGTCTCTAAAGCGTCAGCAACAGTTAACAATAAATTCTCAAAATGAGACTTAACACCTGCTTTCCTAATCTTGAAAGGAAGGGGGGAACCAGCTGATTCCGGTGGGGCGGCACCCCTTCCAGCCGCACAGGCTCCCGGTGTCATGCCGGGAGCGCCCTGATGACTCCCAGCCAGGGAAGGCAGAGGTCCCGGGATGAGGGAATAAGCCACGCAGCCGAGACCATGGCAACATCAGGCCCCGGCATCAAACAGCGTCCTCCAGATCTGCATGACAGCATGCAGGCCCTGCGACTGCTTCCCTCTGATAGAGGACTTTTTGAAAATGAAACAAAAGGACGGTACACGGGGCTGGCTCATTCGAGGACTATCAGCCAGCCTCCGTCCATCACTTCCAAGGTCTGGATTTCAGAGATGAGAGGACCACGGGGATTGCCAACAGCTGATGGAGACACAGCCACAGGCGTGTCCTGTCCATGCATTTTATTTATTTATTCCGAACACCACCAGCACCCTCCACCTTCTGATAACACAAACCACCTTCTGGTAACACCAGCCTATGCTTTCCTTTTAACAAGCTAATTCATTGCTTCAAAGCAGACGGGAAAAAGGAGAAGAGTCTAAAGAAGGTCTCTCTTTTTTTTCTTTTATTAAAGCTAATGCACTCAAAGATGAAGGACAGAATAACGCTTTTACCAAAAATACAGTGCAAGACCCTCAGGACCGCGTTGTTCCACTAGAGCTGGAGCACCAATGCTAGAAAACCAAGGAATTTTGATTTTAACTTTTCTCTCTGCTCCTTTGCATTTCCAAGGCACACAGAAATAACTGCAGTAAATACAGCTCCTGAGAACGGAAGTGCTGGCAGATAAGCAGCATGAACCCAATCAGTGAAACGTCTCGCAGCTTAGTACAACATTTCATCCTCACCTGGATCAGTAGAGTATTTCAACTGGAATAAAAAGCACCATCAAAAGCGTGACCCTAATTCACCACTACTGCAATTTTGTATCAGCATAAGTTCAACGATTTCAAAGTAATTACACAGATGTAAAGCAAGGATAACTGTGATAAATCAGTCCCAATGCAAATTCAGAGGAACTCTTCCATGCACACGTACAAATAAAAATATTAAGACAAACCATTACAGGAAGACACACACAATTACATATAATTGTAAATACACATTCTACTAGATCCCTGTGTCCAATGATGAAATGGAGCTACACTTTGTTCTGAGATTGTTTAAACATCATTATTATAGTATACACATGTTTTGAAAGAAAAAAAAAAAAGAAAAGAAAAAAAGAGTACAGAATTTTTTATTTTAGGGAAGATGAAGATTAAGTAAACAAAGTAATACTGTAAATAAAGAAGAAGTAGTTCAACAGATCCAAGCTATCTGCATTAATTTATTAAAGCAGTAAGTTGATTTCCTACCTCACATTAAAGGATTCAGAGGAAGTGGGAAAGGAAAGCTTTTCTGGATACTGATCAAACAACACCTTATGTGATTAAAAAAAATACGCAGTTGCACACAAAAAACAATTTGAGAAACTCTTCCAGAAAAGAGAGAAGGCTTAGAGGGGAAAGGTGACTTACAGAGAAATGGAAAAAATTGGTAGTTTTGTTATTCAATTAGTAGGACAGTGAAATACCTTCTATTCCATCTTCACCTTTAAAAACAAACGAGATTTTGAATTAGTGTTGGTTTTAGACTGGAGGCATCACTCATCTCAGGACAATATTAGCATGAATGAACATTAAGATGAGTTTTTCCTTCCTCTCTTCTGTTTTTTTTTACTTAAAAACTGTGAGCAAAGCGACTGTCAGTGAGAATGAGGGGCTTAACCGCACAATTTTGAGAGGAGCAAACAGTTACACCGTGCAAATCTCTCCACTGCTTGTCAGTGCAGTTCAATCCATGGCTCAAAACTCCTCCGCTAATTTCAACCTTGGACCTTACTTGAGCAACAAGTACTAATTTTCTGACCTTTTTTTTTTTTTTTGGACAGGGACAAAAGGATTCCAGGAGACAGCAAGAAGCTCACTTCCACTTGAGAACTGATCAGACCATTTGAACTCGGGTCTTTAAAAGGTAACATTTTCTCATTATAGAAAAGTCTCTGAACATCCCTTTTCAGATCACAACCAAATCATTAGGGCCTGCCACAAAGCCTCCTAAAGTCAATGGAAGTCATTCAAAGACTTCAAAGGACTTTGGATCCAGACCTTATGTAAAACATCCAGATGCGGCCCAGCAGCGTCGTGCATTGAAGGGGACGGCTACGCCTGCCAGATCCAGCGGTGCGGCTCCGCAGGAACTGGCGCAGGCGGGAGAGCTTGGTGCCCAGCACCCGACACCCATGCTGTACCCCTGCTGGAGGGCTGCCCTTTGGGCTAGCCGGGGACCGAGTACCCGCTAGCAGCTGGAGTACATTAGGCAGGCTCCTGGGGCACATTTTTCAGTTTTGTTTCATCCGAAAGGAATCCAGCTTGCTCCACGCCTGCTGGGTAATGTGAATCAAAGTATGGTAATGGGGCTCAACCGGGAGAGTCGCTTCAAACGCCCGCTCCTGATACGCACTGAAACGTTAATACAGTCCCACCCCAGGATCAAACAGCTCGAGTGGCCGCAAGGCCAAGTTTCTGTGAAGTAAGGTCTTAAGAGGAATCGAGCAGATTTCCAGAAAAACTGCAGACTTCGGGGGCCACAGCACAGCAAGCGCCTTCGGGAAGAGTTCAGCTGATAGAGCCAGAACTACAGCTCTTGTTCAGTGCTGATTGCTCAATACTCTTCATCTGTACTCGGGACTGATCCTGAGCTTTCATATGTAATAAAGAAAACATGGAATACTAGTGTCAAAAAAAATCTAAATCCAAGACTAAAGTTAAGTGAGATTACTTTCCATGAGAAGCCCAGTCCAACTTTCAGAAGCTGCCACAGTCTGGTAATCAAAGACCAATGGCATCGCTATGCTTTTTCAGGCTTGCACCGAATTTTCTGTGATTTTCGGATGGTTGACTAATCAATCATGGAAATTCTTAGCACTTCCCATTTAACTTTGACATGTCTTAATCAGAAATTCAAATTACTGTTCCTTTCTAATACCCACATAAAGAAAAAAAAAAGTTGAGAAAGAAAACAAATGAAATATTCCAGTGCTGTCTTTCCCCAAACAGACTCCAAAACAGTTTCAGTTTTCCAAAACCCAGAATTTCAAAATTCCAGCTGAGTTCTTTTCAAAGTGTCAACAGGCAAACACACTCAACACATTTTATACAGACTTAATTTTAGACTGCTAGTAAGAGAATCTTAAAAGGTCTTTCCTGCTCTAAGGTATTATAAATATTCCACTGATCAGCCCTTTACCAAGCTGAAACCATGTTTGGTAAAGTTTACTACAAGGAAATTTGTTGATGAACTAGTGTGTTTACTGATGTTCCACACTGGTTAAAGTAAATTAACCCTACAGTAACTGTTAATTATTTTCATAAAATACATTGTTATTTCCTGTACTCTGAGCAATCACATCCTAATTTGGGGATACAGCTCCTTTTCTGAGGTATAAAAGCAAAGCTAACATAAAAAAGGACAAATTAATGTTGTCTTTTCATTTGATAAGTGAATGAAATTAAAATACAATTTCATTATGACAGTGCTACAGGAAATAAACACACAAAAAAACCACCAGAGCAAAACCAAACTACACACTTAACCTAGTTCTGAAAGGACACATCAAACCAAAAATGACAGTGTAATATCACTATTATTAGCTTTAGAAACAGAGCATTTAGGAGTAATTTCAGTTTTTAGTCTGTTACCCTAAATGATGGCATATGTAAAAAGAGCACATACAGAAATGCAGTTTGGAAAAGATTAAGAGATTATTTTAGAAGCAAATCACTCCATAAATAAAGCACAAAGGGAACACAGCATCATTCAGGAACGGACATCTGTCACCCAAGCAGATACCACATCACACATTCGCAGCTTAATTCTGTAAAGTGGAAAAGCAAGACATAAAGCAACACATAGAGCCTTACATGCATTACGTTTATTTTTAAATTTCTAGTTACCATAAATATCCAGACACCATCAAGAAGTATAAACATTACACACAGAGGAAATGGTGAGGAATAAACCGAACAAAGAACAGAAGAGAAAGTCACATGGAGTTGGAAAAATCCAGCCCTATCCTGAGTAGTTCCAGCGCCACTTTTTCTTCTAGCGGGGGAGGGAATGAAGAGGGAAGAGAAGTCACATTCAATGTCATCTTGACAGCGACCTCTTATTCAAAAACTATTATTTTTCCATCTTGAATAAGAGAGAACCAAGTGCTCTTCATAATCACATAAATGACCTACCACTCTCTAAGTGCTCTCTCTTAGATCAACAAAGAGCTATCGGAAGCAGAAAGTATTGCACACTACTCCCCTGTCGTCTCAATCCAAGTCGTCGGCACAGTTCAATCTTACCGTAAGAGAAACCTTGAAAGGCCAAAAGCTTTAGGAAATACACTTATCAGACTATCCTTGCTCCTTGCAGCAATCCTTCCAGAATTTTGCAGAGTTAGAACGATAAAGACACAAGGGGGGGGGGAGAAGAAGTTAAGAGAAACAGAGGAGAAGCACGAGGGGAGTTAACGCTTACTTTAGCTTTAAATTAACGTTTAACAAGGGTTGGAGGAAAAATGTCAGTGTCCTTAGGGGTAGACTGTTCCCTAATGCTGCATTTCAGAATACCCGTGCAAATTAACATAAAGGTTCTTATTGCAAGAAGAAATCTGCACCAGTAGGTAAACTGACAAACTCACCCTCCCCTCTCCCTGGGGGGATTACAAGAGCCTGTCCCCATAAGGCCAATGGCAAGGCTAAGGATCTTTATCCCAAAAGAAGACCTATGAGGGAGGTTGTTTGGGTTGTTTTCTTTTTTTCAGGGAAAGACAAGGGGCGAAATCCCATTCATTTACTCGCAGTTCCTTCCATAGAATTAAACAGGGAAAGTACCCAGGGGAAGAAATGAAAACTGTATCATGTGAAAGAAAAAGGGGGAAAAAAAAAAAACCCAACCCACCTCTTTCAGACTATCATATTACCAAACACACAAATACATCCCAGAAATGCTTTGCTGTTATGTTGAAATCCAACTGCAAATTAAATTAGTTCATAAAAAAAGAAGGATCTGGTGCACTGAGTGACTCAGCAAGTCAGACCTCGGGCTAACTCGCAGGGTGGAAGTAAGGGGGTAGCACACATCCCAAATATCCTGCCCACTTTACATGCTCTGCTTTGTTACTGCAGCTCTTCCAAAACTCTCCACAACCTCCTGTTCCACCTGAGAAAAACAAAGCAGTGATCATGTACAGTGGTGGGGTGGGGAACACCACCTATTTTTTCTGCTTGGTCCCTTCAAAGGCTTAGTCAGCAGTGATGAAAGTTTACCTTTACCAGTCAGGTGAGCCTGAAATACTGACTGTGCAAAAACTTCCATTCGTCCATCCAAATCACCCGAAAACATGCAAAACAATTTCCAGTAGATGGATTTGCTGGAAATCCAAATCCTCTCAAACAGAATGGGTAAACCACAGCTGAGAAATAGAGTTTGTTGAAATGCTCAGTGTTCAACAGGTCTGCAATGCACTCCCTGCAATAACTAAGAGGTGGAGAATAATATACAAGGACCATGACAAGCACTAGGACAGCTCAGAACACGTTCAAAAACTAAATCCATAAATTCACCCCTACCACTACCATAAAGCAAAGGGATCAAGTGTACATTATCAGTAGGAAGAACCAACAGGCCATAATGCTTTCTTCTGTTTCTACCAGGAGGGAGTATAAGTCACAAAGGAAAAGCAAACATGAGAAAACCCTAGGAGAATCCTTGGATCTGACCTTCTCTCCATATTCTCCCTCTGTCATCTTTTTTTTTTAGCTTCTATAAAATCCTTGCTATATTGCTGACTGCAGAACACTTACTGAAGAACGCATAATTACATCTCTTTAACCCCTTGCTGTCACAACGTATATACTGTGCTTGGATCTGTTTAACATCCACCCCACCACCCCCGAAAAAAAGAACGAAGAGAATTTGCACAGGCTAGCAAGCCCAAAAAATTAGAAAAAACACGACCAATATGGTACTATTGCCAAAGATTGCAACCCATACAAATTAGACTCTCCACATTATTTCACCACTAGCTGCTCTCATCTATTCCTCCCCACTATGCTTTGTTTCAGACTGCTCAAGTACACACACAGCAGAGTCAGTAAAACGCAAGAACGTGACCAACAAAGGAACATTTCAGGCCCAGCAGCTTCTCTTCACATGCCTTCCCACATGAACCTTGCAGTGTGCAAGTGCAACAAGCCTTTTCACTTCCAACATATATCAATCCCTACTCTAGAAGAGCTTGAGAACCTGCTCATACACTGGAGACACGAAGAACTTCCTGCAAATGTCACTCTTCATCCAGTGTCTACAGCGACAAGCAATTCTTCCAATTAATAAGTAATTTTGAATTTTTATGGTATTGCTTTGCAACCTCAGGATATAGTGCTTGTGTTTTCCAAAATTCAAGAAACTAGAATACTCTGAAACAATGCTTTCTCATACAAGTAATAAGTATTTTTGTAGACCCTAGCTGCTGATGATAACAGGACAAGAATTTTTTCAAAAATAATTAGAGTACAAGCTGCAGTGTTTCAATGGACAGGAGACCTGAACTAATAGGTATATGTGACCACAGTGGCAGTCAGTTGAAAACGATGGGAAAACACAGATCCTGACCTAAAAGACTTAAACAAAAAACTTTCCATAAACCATAAGCTAGTGAGGAGTAGGGGTTTTTCTCTTTTGTCTCTACTTCCAGCTAGTTAGAGGAATAGCTGGAGGCTAAGGGGTCTGAATACAGATACTACTCATACATTAACACTGGTTTCTACAGGAGTTTTTCTTCATTTATGTATGGTTTGCGAGTATATTGTTTTCAGCAAGGCTTCCATCCGTGCTGAAGAATGTTAACTATAGCTCAGCAGAAGGCTGCAAATGTTACCAAGGAGAGTTGTATTTCCTGGTCACTACAGGTACAGCATGCACACAACAGGTTGACAGACCTTGTCCAAAGAAAAAGGCTCAAAACAGACGTTAATACGGAAGAACAGGGCGACAACTGGGTAGAATGGAGGTAAGACTTAATCGGCCTAATCCAAAACTCACTGACATCAATGAAAAGACTGATTTCAAAGTTTGAACTGAGTCCTCAAAGAATAAGGAGACGGGGAAAAGTGGAGGGAAGTTTACACCCACTTGGGACTACCATAGCTGCTGTTTGTTCACCGATTCAGAAATAACCACCTGTATGGAAGAGCTATTACTGGTGTTTAAGTGCGAGTCTGAATTTTGCTTCCATGCGGTATTTCTATTTTAAACAGGCTCTCTAGTCTTTTCTTCTCATTGTAAATCATTGGTGTCAAAGCCTAGTATCAGCTACAAATAACCAATATACTGTTTGATTCCCATGGCAAAAACCAATACAATACATAAAGCTTTCTCATCTTACGTCTTCTGTATCACGTATTATAATAATTAAAGCTGATCTGGTTTTAGGTAAATTATTTTACATAAATTGTCATAGTTTTACAAAGTCAGAGATATGACAACTTACAGCAATGAAAGGCTTAGCCGAAAGATTTATAAAAGAACAGAGAAAGTGAAAATACCAAGAACTCTGCAAAATCCTAAGGAACGAATAATTTTTAAGTTGTTCTGAATTCTGCAAATACAGCCCTATGAAGAACACCGAGTACCTAAATAATTAAAGTTTATCCTCTTTATTGAAACAGTCCATGTTTGAGAATTCGTGCGAGTTTTAATATTTAATTAAGGGATTTAAACATTGCTTTAAGTGAAAACTCTGTGCAACCTTAACTATGGACCCACTAGGTCACCTCCATAATATATTCACGTTGGGAGATCCAGGACCCGGCTTTTACATAAGTCAGTTACTACAAACACACAGTTCAAATATCAGTCACAAGCACGTGAAAAATCAATTTACAAGGAGATGAAAAAATAAATGTTCTAGGAGATAGGATATGCTAATGAAAATTAGTGTAGTGTGTTTGCTTTTTGTCCACATCCAGGTTCTGGTTTCACATGCAGCGACTGCTGAGACATGTTTATTTAGTGATTAAAAAAGAAAAAAGATTAAGCAGCAGCTTTAAAAAGCCCTGTGTAGATAAAGATATGCCTGTTTTATAAGCAATTAGTAATTTCTTATTAATGGAATGTAAACTGTTTTGTCTAATTTTCCCAGAATTTGCAGATTTAAGGGGAATACAACTCAAAGGATGAAATTCATACCCACAAAACCAGGAGATGAGAGTAAACCTCTAGTCCAGCCTATTTAATATAGTTGTACAACAGTGCATCCACACTCGGAGCAGATTTGCCAGAACTGCTTTTCTTTCGTACTTAAACAGAGTTTTTTAAAAAGTATATATAAAAGAAAAATTTAAGAAAATGTACGTTACTGCCACATTTCACCAACACTACAACATACTAACTCCAGGCTGGGTCGCAACACAGCCCGCAGCTGCCGTTGGCCACGAGTAAAGATGGGCCTTGTGCAGGTCTCAGGTGGTCAGGGAGTTGGGTTGACCATCCGTCTTTCATCTACCCCAGGGCCTCCCTGAGGTAAGAAACGTATTTCACTCAAGTTTTAGAAGCAGTGCTATTTACTGAAGGTGTCTGTGGGAGTCAGACAGGTGAACAGTTGCATGCAGGAACAAACACAGAGCTTTGAGACTCCAAGCACTGAAGACGGATGCATGGGGGGAGCGCAGGAGACCTGCACACACAACCTCCCTGCTCAGAGACCTGAGTGCGGTCTACAACCCAGCTGGGTAGGTGAAATAAATCTCAAAGTTTCGGTCCACTGTCCAGAAGGTGAAAGTCCGTCCCACAAGAAGTACCATTTACATTGGTATCGCTACACGACATCGATTAAAAAACAGACAAAAATTGAGGAACATTTGCCTTTCTCCAAGATGTCCTTGGAAGTGTTAAGGAGAGTAGGATCTGTGATAGATACAGACAGGCAAAGCAAGATGCCAGTAAGCATCCTGTAACAACAAATTCATAGTTAA
>VZTL01071980.1:48967-70411 GCA_013400535.1 Scopus umbretta | reverse complement strand
AAGTTCTATGCAAGAAACTCTCCACCTTCTCTCAATCTAACGTATGAAGTACGCCGAGTTCTAATCTACAGATTGGACTTGCCAAAAGAAAACAAAAACGTTATTCTGTTGGAAGAGGAACATGTGGCTAAAGGAGAAACCCACAACAGGTATTTTACACATTTTTATAGTGGGGGTTTCTGCTTTTGCTACTACTGGTCCAGCTACACTATTGTAAAACTCAAAGGAAGTGCTAGCAGCAACTGGCGAGCGGAAACAGCTGCAGCGCATAATGCTGTAATCGCTTTGCACTGTTTTTGCCTCCTGTCATTGTTTCTCCCTGTAGAATGGGAAGGGACCTGTGTAGGCTAGAAATAACAGTTAGTGAAGACATGAAAAATGAACAGTATGACCCAAAAAGATGTTAAAACCAATGCTTGCAACTACTGATCTGCTTCCAACGAATTTAAAGGAACTCCATACTATGTTGACTTGCTTATGGGAAGTGTGTGTACTACCTTTCTTCAGAAGCGCTAGTCTTTTCCCATAGAAAAAAAGGCTGCAAAAGAAATCTTAAAAAAAGAGAAAAAAACACTTTAAAGTGCTACTCAAAAAAACCTAGTCATCTCAAACTAGACTATTCACTTCAAGTTTAGACCCATTTTTATGACTAGCGCTATGCTTGCAAGACAATTGCACAGGAATACTACTTTTATTCTATTTACATTAAATACATGCAATTATATGTACTCACCATATTAAATACACAGAAATCACAACAAATGCTTTAAAACTAGGAAAATATAATTTTTCAGTCATTGTTTTTCCTTTTTCAAATGTTTGACTGTAACAGTTTTGCCGTCAAAAAAAAACCCTTATGGTGTGGCTTTCTAATTGGTCTATATTTACGAAAATGATGGTGCTGGCTAGTAAGTTCTGTATTTCTGTTCTCTACACCATTCCTCCTGCTCATTCACATGAGTTAAGCACTTCCTTAATAACCAACAGGTGTTGCAGTTCCAAAGATTAACTCACATGCAACTGCTCTCTTGGAAGTTGTTTGTACTTAGTACAACGTGTGCAATTAATTGGGAAGCAGCACAAAGAGGAAGGGTGTCCATGCTGATTTTTAAAATATTGCTAGCTCGAGAAAAGACCACCCTGCTACATAGGCTGACCAGGAATTTCAGGATGGGGCCAAGCTGGCCAAACGGAGTTTCTCAATGAATGTGCAAGTAAGGGGCACACAAGAGCAGAAAACAAGGACAGACAATGGCAGGGGAATATAAAAGCACCGTTTTGATACAAAATCAGGAAGTTTGAAGCCCAGCTGGAGCCCAACATTAAGCTAGGAAATTACAAAAAGGATAATAAAGAAGAATTTCCACAGGTGCATTAGTTGAAAAATGAAGTTCAGAAAACATATTTATACAATGATGCACAGGAAAGCTAGTCTAGTGACAGACAATGCAGCATGACACTTTCTCCAAAATCTCTAAGTGACATGGTTTGGGAGGTGCAGGAACAAGTTAGGGATGACTTAAAACTGCATCCGTATCTATGGGGACAGATGGGATTGACCCAAGGATGATGAAAGAGTTGGCCAATGTGATCGTGAGCCCTCTATCATCTATGAAAAATCACAGCGATCAAGAGATATTCAGATGACTGGGAAATGGTTGATGTTGTATCCATCTTTAAAAAGGCTAGAAGTAAAAAGTCCACAGAATTATAGGTTGGTCAACCTCAACTCAATCCCTGGAAACTTTATGGAGTACATCCTCCTGGAGTCCACCTCCAAACACAGGTAGAACAAAGCAGCGATCAGTAGTGAACATGGATTCACTAACTAAGAACAAGGGGCCAGAGAGCTGCCAAGATAATAGAATCCTGGAGCAAATCATCTCAAGAGAAGGATGAGGGAACGAGGTTTATTTAGACTCATGAAGAGGTGGCTAAAGAGCAATTTCAAACCAGCCTACAGTTACCTGAAAATGTAGTTGCAACGATGATAGAAAAAAAAACCCTCTTCTTTGTAGTGTCAGGCAACCTAAGATAATGGCAAGGGACACAAATCTCAGTTTCAAAGATTCAGGAAAGAAAAAGATATCATAAGGAGAGTAGTATGGCACCAGGACAACATGCTTGGAAAGGCTGTGGAATCTTCATCCTTGGAGTTCTTCAAGACTGGTCCAAAACTGCAGCTGATTGATCTAGTGTTAGCGATTGTCCTGCCTCAACAAGAACTTTGGATTACATGACCCACAGAGTATCTTGCCATCCAGAGGGACCTAGACAAGCTTGAGAAGCAAGCCCATGTGAACCTCATGAGGTTCAACAAGGCCAAGTGCAAGGTCCTGCACCTGTGTTGGATAACCCCCAGTACCACTACAGGATGGGGGATGAAAGGATTGAGAGCAGCCCTGCAGAGAAGGACTTGGGAGTACGGATGGATGAAAAGTTGGACATGTACCAACAATGTGCGCTCACAGCCCAAAAGGCCAGCCATATCCTGGACTGAAGAAGCATGGCCAGCATGTTGAGGAAGGTGATTCTCCACCTCTACTCGGCTCTTCTGAGACCCCACCTGGAGTACTGCATCCAGCTCTGGAGCCTGCAGCGCAGGAGAGACATGGACCTGTTGGAGTGGGTCCAGAGGAGGGCCACAAAAATGATCAGAGGAATGGAACACCTCTCCTATGAAGAAAGATTGAGAGAGTTGGGGTTGTTCACCCTGGAGAAGAGAAGGCTGCAGGGAGACCTTATTGCAGCCTTTCAGTACTTAAAGGGGGCCTACAGGAAAGATGGGGACATTCTTTTTAGCAACACCTATTGTGACAGGACAAGGAGTAATGGTTTTAAACTAAAAGAAGGTAGATTTATCCTAAGAAATTTTTTTACAATGAGGGTGGTGAAACACTGGAACAGGTTGTCCAGAGAGGTGGTAGATGCTCCATCTCTGGAAACTTGCAAGGTCAGGTTGCACGGGGCTCTGAGCAACCTGGTCTAGTGGAAGGGGGCCCTGGTCATTGCAGGCATTGCAGGCATTGGACTAGATGACCTTTAAAGGTCCCTCCCAACCCAAACCATTCTGTGATTTTATGATCTTTCCTATCAATATTTCTTTGATGCTATGACTCTTTTTGCTGCTCTGTAGCAACTTGCACTACATTCTAGTGAAATCAGTCCTACTTTTTCAGACTATTCCATCAATTTCTCAAAATCGAACTCTGTCCTCCAATGTATCTGCAATTGTTTCTAGCTTCACTGTAAAATTTGACAAGTAGACTTATATTCTATCTTTCACATCATTATGAAAATAGGTAATAGCACAGAACTCAGGATGCAATCCAGCCAGACTGTGCTCTGACTCTCTGTCACTACAGAAAGATACATCCTCTAAGTATTCTCCAAATATTATCTGCTGTCATTTTTTTTTTACTCTCTCACCTATAATACTTTCACTTAGCCACTGTTTCCCTAGCTTACATGTAACAGCATCCTGTGAAATGCATGAAAAGCTTACCAACCTCAACAGGTTATTCTTCTAATCATTGTTGAAACATAGCCCCAGAAGGCAAACATCTTTTAAATTACCTCCTTTGTTTGCTTGTATGGACTTTCAACAGTTACACTTTCTCTTTTTACCCCTAAATTAAGACTCGATTAGCACTCATTTATCTGGTAACCATATCACGAGACTCCTACTGACAAGTTTGTGAGCTTGTACTTCAAGGATGCAGCTTTCAGCGCCAGTTTGGTTCATGGCATCCCAGAAAGTACATAAGCTAGTGACCTCTACTAGACCAAAAATGCTGGGAAAAGCTGTATAAGCCAAGGTGGCTCCACACAAGAGTGCCCTGCAACTGTCTCTCTGTATGCTCCACGTTCTTCCGTTAACTAAAGTATTCCTGTTCCTCTCCCCATCACACAGAGCTGACAGTATGTATCTTAAACACATTCACAGCTGTTGATCACTTGCTGGCTTATTCTCAGTACCCAGGTTGAATTATTTTTTTTGTTCCTTTGCTTTCTCATCTCTTCCAGTCCTAGTCAGTCAATCTTCTTCCTCACCTACAGAGTCACTAACTGAAACCTGAAGCTGAGAAAAAAAGAAAAATAAATAAAAATAAATCGAAACTAGAAGAAAAAGATGCCTGGAACCAACTGTTTGAACTCTAAAGTGTCTGAAAACCATTTTTCCATTTTGTCCTTTCTCCCACACAGTGATGTTTTCTGCCTGACACCCACACAGATCATTAAATGTCTCCAGAAAATTCATCCTGTGTCCTTCCAGAGGCAGCTGGTAGACTTCTAACCTGAGTCATACAGAATATTTGGTCTTGGCTGCAGATTTACAGGTCAGGGTGGGTCTTATCCTCAAAGATCTTCTGTGAAATCCACAGATGAAGGTTTGAATGCATGGACAGTTGCACAAGGCAAAAACTCCACAGTGCTGCAGTCTTAACTTTCCCCTCTTCAGTCAGGGACTCCTTCCATAATTCTTTCAAGATATGCCAGTCCATACTCACCTCTAATAACAGCTGACATCAAAGATAGTATCTGTAGGAAATGACACTAACAATGTCAGCATCAAATCCCAAAAGGATTCTCCTAAGATTTGCCAGATAATGAAGAAGAATGGGGTAGGGCTGTGTTGGCCTCATCATCTCTCTTCTTGTCGCATGCTTCAGGTCACAGCTATTTAAAATGCATGTGCATACACACACACACACGGAGGCAAAGGAAAGAGATGAACTCTGCTCATGAGCTAAAGCACCAATGTATTTTCCTTTTTTGATGCAAGTAAGCATTAAACCTCCCTTCCCCCCCCAGCTTTTGCAGTAAAGACTAGAACTAATTTTATGCAGAAGAAAATAGATTAAGCTTTAAGCCAAACAGCAGGATTTGGGGATTTTTTTTGGTTTGTTTTATTTTTAGTACAAACTTAACTATATACACTAAATGAGCAATATGGCAAGATAGGCAGCGTATGGCTGAACAATTACTAGGTTACTACACAATGTTATGAGAAATTAAGTCAAAATCCAAATAAGAAACCACTACAGAAATTCAATAATCCCATTTCCAAAGTTAATCACCAGTATACTTTGTAATCTCAAAATTAGTACTAAACTTTAAAATAATGGCACCAGTGCCTTTATTCAACCAACCAAGCAAGCAATGCCACACACAGAACAAAAAGGTACCAT
This sequence comes from Scopus umbretta, assembly GCA_013400535.1. Lineage (NCBI taxonomy): Eukaryota > Metazoa > Chordata > Aves > Pelecaniformes > Scopidae > Scopus > Scopus umbretta. The sequence goes on along the minus strand of VZTL01071980.1, from coordinate 65,219 downwards.
TTTCACTCAGGAAATCTGATCCTAGGTTGCATTCATTTCCTAAAAGCAAATGAAATATAACATACAATATCTCTTGAGCAAATAAAAGTGCATCTTGAAGTGCTGTGGCTCAGTTCAAGATATCATTAACAGCAGGGGGCAGCAGGAGCCTTCCCTGGAGCTTTGTTTCATTCCTGAATACCCTGCAAATTCTGCGCTCTTATCTTTTCATATCCTTGTAAGTGGCTTTTTTCAATACACCCCGAAGACTAGGCTCTGTCATCCTCTTCATTATGGGCTATCAGAAGGGGCTTAAGCTGCTGGCTCCAATGCAGATATGAGTGACAGGATGAACGCAAACCATGCTTGGTGAATCTCAGGAGAAACAGAAACATCCGTGCTGACTAAGCCCCAAACCACCAGAATGTACAGAAGAAGATGATTTGATATTGTAATTATACCTCTCTGGACCAGTCTTACGGACAATTCAGATACATAGGTCTCCCTTAAGATTTTGTGATAGTCTATATAAACTGTTCCATTTTCATGTTTTTAAAACCAAACAGGGACTACACTGTGACAGCTTGTTGAATTAATAACTAAGTAAGCAAGCTGACACAATGAAATTAATTCCTTGTGGCACAGGGGCATATATAAACACCTTGCAACATAATCCTATTTATTTTCACACACAGGGCTTCAAGAGTTCATATTTGAGCATTAATTTTCCTGTTTTAAAACTGTAAAAGGAAGAACATTAAAATAACAGAAATGGCTTTGCATGAAGAATAAAAATGGGGACATCAAGCAACACAAAGTCACAGACTAAAAATGGTACTTTGAGATTTATCCTCTGTAGTTTCCCCTGCTGCATGTACTTCACAAAACAATAAATATTGTGCAAATAAATAATTGGTTATGAACCAGTAACAGTGCAACTGCGAAAATGATTAATGCCGTGCAGAACCAGTATCCTGAAAAACCTCACCAGAGTTAATGCTTAAGTAAACCAAATGCCTCTGAATTAGTATGCAGAACAAGGCATGTCTTCCTTCACAAAAGTGAAGCTGCTCTCATGAAATTTTCATAATGGTGCCGGTAATCTGCTTACCTGCAGCAAAGAGCATGACTGCAACTGGTCTGTAGAACCGCCTCCGAGATCCCACGCAGATAGAGATCAACCCAACCAGGAAAGCTATGAGAATGATGGCAGCACCACCCAACAGCAAAGCAAGAGTAGCTATCTGCCAGTCTAGGGGGGGAAAAGAGAGGGGGGAAAAAAAAAAATACAATTCAGTAAAACAAGCCCATAGGGTTGACAGAAACAGCAGACTATGAGGAACGCAGAGCCTGCACCAGGGCTCGGGTAAATAAACAACTAACTGTGCTTCGGATTTCTTTTCTCCTAATTAGTGAAACACCTTTATACAACAAATGCAACTGAGGAGCAAAGTGCTGCAACCTCCCACACTTTTTCAAGGCTTAGTTGGCCTCGTTGGGATTTTGGCTCGAGTAAGACTGAATAATTTGGTCCCCTGGTTTTTGTCCAATTTAGAATAAGAAATTGAGGCTGGGTGAGGATTAGCTAGCATATGTTAGCTTGACCCCCAGTCTGTCATAACTTTCTCACAGAAGAGAGTGAAAATCAAACCTCTGCTTGAACTGATTAGGGTGACAGGAAGGGAAATGCATGGAGGCTTATCATAAACACCTGTCGCTTGAGAATTACCAAGGCCACATAATATGAATAACAAAACTAAGGTAAAGGAAGGACATGCTCAAAACAAAACAAAACAAAACAAAACAAATTACAAACAACATCCTTGCAAACTTAAATCACATAAAACAAAATCCATTTGCAAGCTGATGGCCATCATGGGTCTACACAACATCCAAGATCTAACTTGGGAGCTGCTGCAGGATTTTAAAAAGGCATGGGCTTTGTGCTGTCGCTGTTTGCAAAAGAGTGTGTAAGACCTTGCCTCTCTCCAATAATGGGCATCAAGGAAAAGAATCTGATCACTATTTACTGTTTATCACTACTATTTACTAGTTCAAGTAAGATCATCTAAAATCAGCCTGTGGGAAAAGGACCTATGGATCTGTCCTGGTTTCAGCTTAATTCAGAGTTAATTTTCTTCCTAGTAGCTGCTATAGTGGTGTGTTTTGGATTTAGGATGAGAACAATGCTGATAACACACTGATGGTTTAGTTGTTGCTCAGTAGTGCTGACACCAGTCAGGGACTGTTCAGCTTCCCATGCTCTGCCAGGGGCACAAGAAGCTGGGAGGGGGCACAGCCAGGACAGCTGACCCAACCTGGCCAAAGGGCTATTCCATACCATATGGCGTCACGCTCAGTATAGAAACTGGGGGGAGTTGGCTGGGGGGGCAGTGATCACTGCTCGGGGACGGGCTGGGCATCGATCAATAGGTGGTGAGCAATTGCATTGTGCATCACTTGTTTTGTATATTCTTTTATCATCATCATTATTATTATTATTATTCTTTTCGCTTTCTCTGCTGTCCTATTAAACTGCCTTTATCTCAACCCATGTTTTGGGTTGTTTTTTTTCCCCGATTCTCTCCCTCATCCCAACGGGGGGGGGGCAAGTGAGCGAGCAGCTGTGTGGTGCTTGGTTGCCGACTGGGGTTAAACCACAATAGGATCCAATGCATCTCTCATTACTTTGAAAATACTAGAACTCATACAATATTCAGAATAAAATGTCCAAATGCATTACATAGTGCAAAGAAAATAAGATTATTTTCAAAATAAAATTTAGAGATCTTAAGGTTACTAAAATAAGAACAACAACAAAAATCCACATTCTCTTTTTGAAAAGAGCAAATCTCGGCGTTAAAAAACAGTACATCCTGTTTCAAGAGGGATCTAATCTGCTAAAGATACCGACAGTGTGGCTGTGGGGTTTGGGTATAGAAGGCTGGCAGCTATTATCACCAAAAAGCCTTCACACATTGTATGAAAAAGGATGAAGGAGATTAAAAGAAGAAATTGAATAGAAGAGCTGTAAAAGCATTGCTAAAAAAGAAAGTTATTTTAAAGGTGTGTTTGTGCAAGTACACACATTTATTTTCATTCTTATTAGAAATCCTAGGCATGTTGTTTCCTAATACTTTAATTACGAAGTGCTCAACCTTCCAAGCTCTTTTATTCCTTGTTTTCTTACTGGACCAAAACCCAAGGCTGGGAACAATCTCTCATTCTCCTACCTTCAGCATGCAATCTCTAACATCAGTTTGCTGTGTGTCCCACTGCTTTACTATTATCGGAATGGAAATACGATTTTAGTTATGGATAGGAATGTTATCAAGAGTGGTTTTTAACATTGACATGATCTTTCAGAAACACCAAGTGGTTAGTGTACTGATGATTTAGAGAGTATTCTTCCAATATCAGAGTGCATTACAGATATAAAATACACAAATAAACAAACAGAATGGACCACTTTGGAACAACATGAAGGGAATCCTTACACTAGAAAATTACAAAGATACAAAGAGTAGACACATAAATCCATATCGCCCCAAAGTTAAAAGCCATATAAAATTGATTAAATAAATCAGTGCCAGATGGGAAAACTCAGAAACTAAGATTTTTTTTGAAAGCCACTACAAATAATAAAATATTAAATGTTATCTTCGCATTGATCAGATGCCAAAGTCTAATGCAAACGAAAGGTGTGCAACATTGGAGTAGCAACTAAATGGAAAAAATGTTGAGTATCCTATTGCTTTCCAAAACCACATTGGCAAGACAACCAAACACGTGAAAACAACTAAGGCAAAGATGATATAAGCGTGGGGTAAGAATATAGTTTAACTTCCAGGACAGATATATCTATGGATTTTGGAAAGGTTAAAAAATAAACAAACTACCTTACTATAGTACTGACGTGGGAGGTAAAAGGACAAATCAGTATTGGAAGACACCTACGCTCACAACTAAAAAAAGAACTGACTTAGTTAAGCAAAATTAATTTCTTGAGTAAGAGAACTTACTCAGTAATGTTGACAGTAGGATGAAACCGAGGCTCAATGTTCCTCGCTACTAGCTGTGGATCAGGTATTGAACGCTGTGCTCTGGGACATAATGTCTGGAATTGCCTCTTTATTTTAGCTCCATCCCCCATTCACAGGAGCATACCAATGCTACCAGCCTTCACCTTGAGCTGCAGCTGAGGGGGATTCTGGTTAAAGACCATCATGAAGGTCAGATATCAGTGTACAAAAAATACTGGACTGAATTTTCCTATAGTGCCTACCATGGAAACTACATGTTTAAATTTCCTTGTCATCTTAGAAAAACCTTAACTTTCAATTCTAAAAGCTATTTGATCTGGTGACAAAATAAAGCTTACATTGGATTAAGGAAGTAAAACCTTCTGCATAGGCCTTCTACTTAACAGCAATTATTTTTGAAGAAAAAATCCAGGCCACCGGACTTCATACAAAAGAAAAGAAACATCCAAAGAAAATTGAATCACTACCTCTGACGGAAGAACACCCTGTAAGTTAGACAGCTACAACAATATAACCACATACAGCAAACACAGTTTCCTACAATAAAAATCTGTAGTTTTCCTTGGACTACCCAGGAGTGATTTATAACACACAGCATCAAAATGGGAACAGCAGATTGCTCTGTTACATGGTGTTACTGGTACACAGAACATAAACATAAGCCTACTTTAGAGTATCCAAAATATGCTTGCACCATTTCTAAGCATGCACCAATCTTACAAATAAGTTCACTTATTTATTTCACTTCAGGAAGCTCAGCAGTTCAGTGAGAATGCTTGTTCTCCTAGAGATAGAAACATGCATAAACATGAGCAAAATGGGACCTTATAGAGATAATTAGTTTCATGGATTCAAAACACAATTTGGTTACACTTTAAGAATGCACATCAGTATTTTTCACTGTACGTCACTACAGTTTATTTACACCACACATCCACTATCTAAGAAAAATGTTAGGAACTACTAAAACCACACTCCCACAAATCTTAATAAACTTTTAGATTTTAAAAAGCACTGTCATCTCACAGTCATGCCTAAATTAAGTTGCTTTGTTGGTTTACTGTAGGGTCAAAAGAAAGCATAACTAGATTTTTTCAGTGTTCCATCATTTTAGCAATATGTTAAGAATTACACTGATAATGCCACCCATCCCATCCAAACAACTAGAATTAAGACATTTTTGACAATCATTAAGTGACGCGAGACAGATTTCTGAAGAAAAACCTCACTTAATGTACACTATTTTTAGGTTTGAAAATCCAAAGATGTTTTTGTACTGCACAAAAAGCATCACAATGTCTATAACCATGGGAAATATACATTGCAGTTCTGACGGTGATTCTAGCGTTTGCATACTATTTATTATAACCATCTGCCTATTAGTTTAGGGACAGGGATTTCAATATTTGGAAATATAAATAAATACAAACCTATGTACTTAACACATTTTCAAAATATACACGGTGTAAAATTTATTAAAATTACCATCTCCAGTAAAAAAGAAATAACTAAACCCCCAAACTACGATGATGTTTCTTTTCAGTTAATCACTCATGCACAAGTCAGTGCCTTTTTGTAAGCACAGCTTAGTCTCATTGGTCTTTGGAAATTCTGCCTGTTGCTTAATGAAGTACAATGTTAATTGCACATTGAAATGCATGACTCTCCTCCCTTCTTCCCCCCAAATGAAATGACCTAGGGTTTTAAGCTGTATATACATTTCTAATTAAGAGCAGCTCTATCTGCTCTATTTCTTGGGAAAAAATAATATTTCAGTACTAGGATAAAATCAGGAAAAGCCATACAACAAGAAGAAAACATCTCAAAGTTCTGAAATGTTTATTTTAATAACTAGGTCATTTTTTAACCGGAGAAAGAGCAACACAAAAAGCTAGCATTGTCATAGATTTCATGTTTTCAGCAAGTTCCCCCCAAATTAAATATTTTATCTACATGGTATTCTACAGTAAAAGAAGTGGTGGCCATAAAAACATATTGTGGAATATGTGAAACATTTGTGCGTAGGGTTCTTTTAGATAATGTAAGTGAACTGAATCATCTCTTAAGAAACAATTAAGTATTCCTTTCTTTCACACAATGGTTCTCCTCCAAGTCCTCTCCTCATAAAGGCTGAAGTAAGAAAATGCATGATGAAGGTAATGACTGACCTTCTTCTAGCACTAAACAAAACCTTGGTAAGAAACAAAACACAACCATCCTCTTAGGTAAGTTTTTCTGATTCATTGCAAAGCTTTCACTTATGACATACCTGCCCCCAGCCAAAATATTCTTAGAAATTGTAATATAGCATTTAAATTCAAGAATAATGAATTTGAAAGAACGTGCCAAGTAAAGCATAGAAAGTTGAGGCACCCACGCACAAGAAATTAAATAAAACCCACTGAATGTCATAACAATCAACTAAGATAAATAAGATAGCTAGAGATATTCCTAATTGCTTTATAACTATTTCTAAGTTTATAAACACTCATCAACTTAGCCATCAAATAGCCAATGAAAGTTTAAAAAGCGTAGTGATAACATAAAAACACAAAGGTAGAATCTAGTTTCCAGAAGTGCCTTTGTCGCACGATCAGTAAGATTTCCTTTTTCTTCAGCACGATCAGATGCACACACTTTTGCGGAAGGCCAAACTCCATTGAATTCAGTGGAAATACTGAGATGAAGTAAGTACTGCAGTCACCATTAAGTTCTCACATAAAATTATTCCACAAAGAAGTCAGTCCTTTGGAACCCCGCCTGAGCCAAAATGATGTTTTTTTAAGAAGTTGCTCAGATGAATTCTGCTCTGGCTGAAGGGGATATTGGCTAAAGCTGGGAAGCCCAGCGTCCATAAGTTACTTGATCCATGTTCCTCCACTCTTGTACAGCCAGCACCACAAGTAGAGTCTTTTGAGACTCCACAGCATACACTTCTGCCCACTGCGGAGAGAAGCACTTTCTGGCAGTATCTATACCAAGCCTTCGGTAAGTTGCTATAGCCACAGCTTTCCACAGTGGAGCCTTGTACAAAAATTGTAATAAATAAATATTTTCTGCTTGTTGTCAGTTTGTATAGCATGCTTATTACTGGTAGTTGCTGCCCAGACGCACTCTGGCTTTTACATTTTCTTTTTATTTTACGGATTGAGAATGAGATTTTTCTAAAGCATGAAAATGCCTTGTGTGTGTCGATCCCCAAGTCACACAGACACTTAAAAAGCGTTACCGGAGCTGTGGGAACCAGCCAGCTGTGGCTGAACGCATAATTTCCATAAGAGAGAACTCAAACACTCTACACCAAAGGTTTCTTCTGAAAGCCATGAATTTGAACACACAAAATAACTATGTGAGGTCAAAAATACGTTAAAAAGAAGCTGTTTGTGGAAGAGACAAAACAATTTTCTGCTTTTTCTCCAACAGATTTACATACTGTGCTATTCCCTAAGAAATTGGTCTTTATCCATACACGGTAGCACGTGGAACAAAGCCCTCGACAACCCAAGTCTTGCACAATACAGGTGGGCTTAACAGTGAGACTTTCTCATAGCTCTAATTCACCAGGATTTTGACAACACCCAAACAGAACTTTGAGCATTTTATGCTGTATGCCAAAATCCTTAAGTGCCTCCTAAGGATAATTCAGAGGCTCCACATAAGGCACCAGTCACTTGCCATTTACTGTACGAGATGTTTGTTAAGACGATTTAGTGTTCCTGATGCCAAGTGGAGAGTCATTGAAATCTAGTCAAAGAAAAAGAGAACAAGCACAGAGACATGTCCAAAAAACAGCTAAGTGGGGCAAACCCAGGTCCGCCTGTGTCTTGCCAAGACACAGAATGTTAATGGCTCATGAAGGCAGCTGACTAATGAAGGAGGAAAGGCAGGCGCCTCCTTAGCTGCAATATACCAGGGGCTAGAGGGCTTCTCAGAAACTGCAAGGTCTCTGCTTCCCAGCTCCGGCTCCAGACTTCAACCTCTGCTCTCACTTCCCAGAAGAATTTCTTAACCACTAGGGTAGACCGAAACGGCTCTTTTCTTTCACCTGCTAGACCCAAGCCGGAAAAAGATAAACATGATAACTATGGGGTCTGTGAACAAATAGGTAGGAGGGAATCCAAATCTGAGTCTTGCTTTGAAGTGCCTCTTACCTAACTGGTCCCTTCCAACTTTCCGGTGTTCTTTATACACCTTTCCACTGACATAAAAAAAAAACCAAAAACCCAAGTGTTACCGTAAGGCAGCACAGACTCAGGGATCTCTTAGCATTGAAAGAAAAGTCTATGCAATCACCTACTGAGTTGCATCCCTCTCACTCAGGCTCCTCCTATGGCTTTCCTTTTCTCCACAGCAAGATAACCGTGATCAGAAAGGAAAAGGCCAGCTCCATTCCAGGCAAGATAACTGCCCCCTGGCAGGAGGCTCCAGGCAGTTCATGCTCTACCACCTATCCTCCTCAGCCTGGGAAGGACGTGCTCGCTAGGTTGGGGGGCTCATTAAGCAGCCACGGTGCAGACTCTCCTTACCTTCCAGTGGTGTCGTGGATTAACCTGGCAGGCAGCTAAACACCACAAAGCTGTTCACTCAATCCACCCCCCCAAGTAGGATGGGGGAGAGAATCGGAAAAAAGGTAAAGCTCATGCATTCAGGTAAAGACAATTTAATAGGACAGAAAAGGAAGGGGGGAAAAAAAAAAAGAATATGCAAGTGATGCACAATGCAATTACTTGCCACTCACTGACCAATGCCCAGCCAGTTCTCAAGCAGTGGCTGCACTCCCCCCCGCCTCCAGCCAACCACCCCCAGTTTTTCGTTCAGCATGATGTTACGTGGTATGGAATATGCCTTTGGCCAGTTTGGGTCAACTTTCCTGGTGTCCTGGTTTCAGCTGGGATAGAGTTAACTTTCTTCCTAGTACCTGCTATAGTGCTGTGTTTTGGATTTAGGACGAGAATAATGTTGATAGCACACTGATGGTTTAGTTGTTGCCAAGTAGTGCTGACACCAGTCAGGGACTGTTCAGCTTCCCATGCTCTGCCAGGGGCACAAGAAGCTGGGAGGGGGCACAGCCAGGACAGCTGATCCCAACTGGCCAAAGGGCTATTCCATACCATATGGCGTCATGCTCAGTATAGAAACTGGGGGGAGTTGGCCAGTGGGCAGCAATCGCTGCTCAGGGCCTGGCTGGGCATCGGTCAGCGGGTGGTGAGCAATTGCATTGTGCATCACTTGTTTGTATATTCTTTTATTAGTATTATTTTCTCTTCCTCTGCTGACCTACTAAACTGCCTTTATCCCAGCCCACAGGTTTTACTTTACTTTTCCTGATTCTCTCCCTCATCCCGGGGGGGTGGGGCAAGGAGGGTGAGCAAGCAGCTGTGTGGTGCTTGGTTGCAGACTGGGGTTAAACCATAACACCTGGTTGCGTCCCCTCCCAGCTTCTTGTGCCCCTGGCAGAGCATGGGAAGCTGAACAGTCCCTGACTGGTGTCAGCACTACTTGGCAACAACTAAACCATCAGTGTGCTATCAACATTATTCTCATTCTAAATCCAAAATGCAGTATTATCCCAGCTACTAGGATGAAAATTATCTCTATCCCAGCTGACACCAGGACAAATGGCAAGCAGGGCTCCCCTGCCCTCCACCCGAAGATGCCGCTGAGCACGCGAGGGACAGTTTGTTCCCAGAGAAGTGAGCAGCACACAAAGAAGAACTGGACTCAGTTCCTCAGGATGATCTCTATGGCAGTCTCACATAAGATACGGACTACATTCATCTGCCTGATGTCTCCATTTCAGCTGCCGTGTTCATCAGGCTATGCATGGCCCTGAGACTGCTTGCTGGACTCAAACTTTCTGTGTGCTTGAACACTACTGCAAGTTTTTATCTCCTCTCTCTACAGGAGATCAGACTGAACAACAAAAGCAATAAAAATATGGTAAGCAACTCTGCTGTTGTGCAAAGCAGACAGATTTTGCAAGAAAACAAGACGGACTAATGCCTGGGGGGTTACAGATGTATGAGCAACTCGAAACATAGCAGGTGCTTGCTCATCTGCCCATGATACATACCTCTCCTGAAGATTAAAGCTTACATTCCTTATTTATACAAAATATATACATTCTGGGGGTGTTGTGTATAGCTGCTCTCTGAGCCATGGCCTGCCTGTATTTCTAAAATCACAAAGTGCTTTAAATAAAGTGCATCTTCAAATAAAGAGTGAAGTACTGCCATTATATAGATCTTTATTTTATTATTTAAAGGCAACATGCATTGCACATCACTTTTGCCAGCCGAGGACTTCAAGACAAGCACAGCATTACAGAAAGTCATGTAATCTATAATTCATTCACAGAATAGTACAGCATGTACTCAGGCGTTTCTTCCATTGGACACATGGCATTCATCTGAGATTAGCTCACTACTATGCCATTTTAATTATTGGATATTCACTCATTCAAGAAAAAAAAAAAAACAAAAAAAAACGCACACCCACAACTCCTAGAACCTCACAAAAACCTGGAAATCTTAGAATTATGTCATTAGGAGAGAAGTGTGGGAGATGTGTTATACAAGCTTTTCAAGAAAAGCTCACCTTTTCTGACCTCTTCTATATATACTACTAAATTTCAGCAATCTGAAGAAGGAAGAAGTACATTTTGCGTTGGAACAGGAATGTAATTATTTCCCACAGTCACCGATGTTCTTTAAGCAAACTGGCAATCTTCTGCAATTTTCAAAACTCATTCCATTGTTCCTTGAGAAAAACAATTAGCATTTAAAATAGTTCAAGGAGTACTTCCCATCAAAACAGTGGCCTTTATATTACAGAAATGGAACAAGTAAAAACACATAAAGCAATATGGCTGGATAGACTTTACACCACCTCCTGCTTATTACCCTTGAATCTTATGTGGTCATCTTTGGCCGCAAATCAGTAACAGAGACAAGGTTACTCTCTATGCGATTCTAAAAATAAAAATCTCATCAAATATTTAAACCACTTCTATTATCCCTAACACAAGGAACATCTTTTAACTTACTAGTGCAAGACTTCTTTATTAAATAAACAAGACTTAAAGCAACAGGATACATTACGGATTCTAAAATTGTGATGAACAATAGCAGTAACAATAACCCACTAAGACTAGAAATCTTTTTTTTTTTTTTTTGTTCTTTTTGAAGAGTATTACCAATGACAAGGTGTATGGTGCTTGATCTGATCAGATAAACTCACACAAAATTCACATGTTAAACACAAATGTGCTGTAGCCATGGTTGGAGAAGGGTGGCTGAAATGGTAGCCTCCATCATACTAAAAGGTCCAGACTACAGAACAGGAGTCTTAGATCTGCTGCTCCCACAGAGCGTGGCCTCGGCTGATATAACTGGTCCATTTGTCAAAGAAGGAGCATAGCTTAAAATATTCTGTCTGGGGCTACTGTGAGGGGCAGTTAGCAAATGCAAGGTATTTTGAACACACCGAAGGAGCCAGGTAGACTTTAGGCATAAATAGAGTATCAGTCATCATAGAAACACAGAATAATTTAGGTTGGGAAGGACCTCTGGAAGTCATCTAGTCCAGCTCCCCATGGAAAGCAGGACCAATCTCCAAGTCAGACTCAACTTCAAAGATACATTAGCTTGCTCAGGGTCTGAGTTTGAAGTAGTATGGCTTTTGATTTTATATCCACCTTCAGATAAAGTGTTGGGGACAATTATTAAAGACAGTAATATGCAAAACGACAGAGTACAGTTTTCGAAACCAGAATGAATGTTTTATTAATCAGTCCTTACATTGTATGAGCCACTGTCTTCAGACTTAGTAAAATTACACTTGTTCTTATTAGTTTGCTATAAAATAACGTATCAGCCTTGCTGAGCTTTTTACAAATATGCATCAACATCAACTCTGAGCAATGATCCAGATCTTCTAATGAGGAAGCTGCTTTTGAGCTAGCAATTTCCCCTTGGAACAACCCCTTAGATTCAAAACAAGCAGATATCATCCAAGACTGTTAGGCCATGTTAATTCAGATATCTGCATCTAATGTATAATTAAGGTTAAACCCCTTCAAGGGCTACCAAATGAGCAGCCTCTGATTTATTTTTTTTTTTATTTTAAGAACAAATTAGAACAGAATTATAAGCACAAAACTAGACTCAAGTTGGTTTACTGCAGTATGCTCTGTTAAGTTTACCTTTATGGTTTGTTCACCACTAAGTTTAAACATGTACAGTGACCCTGTTGCACTTATTTCCTTGAGATTGTTCTGTCTTTCAAACATTCATGGACAGTTCTTAAGAGTATAATGATTTTATAGAAAACTGAACATTACAAACAAATATACAGGTTGAGAAGTAACACAGTCATATGTCCCCCCATAAACCAGAATGAATACAGTTAATCAGTATGAAAGCATTCAAACGTATTTTTATATACCCTATTTTCACAATAAACTGAAATGCTGCTAAGGAGCCATTGTTTTCTATGAATAGCCAAAATGCACAATGTTTACCTGCAGATCAGATTCTATGGAACCATTTATGTTTTCCACATCATATTTGCATATCTTTGATTTAAGAACTATAATGGCTGCAGTCTATTGCATAAATTCAAATTTACTGTTATTAATTCTGCAGGAATAAGACAGCTACCTGTACAGGTACAGACATAAGATACATTTAATTTTAGGCAGTTGCTGTGATAGAAATAAATATTCATACATAACTCTTAGCTCCTGATAAACCTGCAAATGAACCATCAAAAATTAGACATAATCTGCTTCAAATGTGGTCTAAAAAAAAAAGTTGTTTAAAGACACCAAAGGAACACTCTGAGCCCTGTAAGTTTTGTTTTGTTTTTTTTTCTTCAGTTCATCACAAGTTTAAAATACAGCGGACTTAAAGACTACTTGTACATTAGCCAAGTTAAGCTTTGATCATAGAAAACAATTTTATGCCCAGAGAGCTGGTGAAACTGTAAAGCAGCATTGCTGGATCTCAAAATTTTATCATGAAGCTTTCCATACTGGCAACTTTGTTAGTTTTTCAGCTCCTGAAGTTGCTATTAGTGGAAATGTTAGAATGCCATCAAGGGAAGAGGGAGATGAGGGATATGCAAGAATACCTTTCTAGCTCCTGCAGTTACAGGAGAAAAATTGAACAGACTCAAAAAGAAAAAAATCAAATTAAGATGAGATATTTTACAATCTTGATTTCTAAAAATGAATTTGACTCACTCTTTTACACATTTAAACCAGAAATATTGTGAAGTACTTACACAACTTTAAAAGTACCATGAGAGCAAAGGATTGCTTGCAAGCTACAAAAAAAAAAAAAAAGCAAAAAAAAAAAGCCCTCAAAACAGTGAATGAATGAATGAATGCAAGAACACATACTCCAAGCACTAGCAATGCTGAAGGAAAACCGAGAAGGATTATTTCCTGCTGTAACAGCCAATGTAATCATGCTCTGTACATTTCCTTCTGCTCTCCACTACTAAGTTGCCCTTTTGATAACAGTCAGGGGTCCTACATCTAATTACAACAAAGGTTTTTAATTAAACCTCGAATATGCTTTAACAGCCTCTAGCATGAGCTTGCCCTTGATGGTGCCACTTGAGGTGCTCTCCTTCAAGGGACGACGAAGTAAATCTCTTAAAACCATGGGTGAAGATGCCTTTTTCCTGTGTGTACTACTGCTTTTCACAGCTAGCCAGCTACAAAGCTGCTTGCGCTGGTATCAAGCTAAAAAAGCTTTCCCTGTGGGAGCTCTCCACTACCTCCAAAAAATACCGCTTGCTAGATTTTTTGATGTAGGAGGAAAGCGCACTTTAAATATGAAGGCAAGCACACAAAATGATCGCGAATACGAGCCCAGTCCAACTTGGTGAACTTACTGGGAGCCTTCCCATTGACTTTAGTGGGAATTGTAACACACTTGCAGAAGGCGAGGGGAGAACAGTGCAGTTTCTCGTATTTCAGGTCTCCTCCAAGTACAGCATTGTGTGCCAAACATGAGGAAAATGAAGGGTTCATTCCAGTCACCTCAAATAAAACAACCATTCACTTCTTCCCCAGTAGCTTGTGAAACCTGGCTCCACTAGACTGGAAAGTATCTAAGGAAAATGAGTAAAGCTCAGTCAAGGAACTTGAATAAAACTGGACAGGCAGGAATTTTTGCACAGGGTAGAAGAAAGCACCAGGAGAGGACAAATTCTCAACACATGGCATCCAGCAAAACTACATTTAGCTCCTATCCATCCTCACCCGTTCATCTTCCACCTTCCCATGGACAGGTGACCAATGAAGCAACGAGAGCGATTAGAGTCCTTTTATGCCGTTCCATAAGCTGTCCTGCTTTTCTTAATGTCCCACTTTTGTGCGTATGTGTGTGTGTGTATACACACGCATGCGTGGCAGGGAGACGGACTGAGGGGGGAGACCAATGAAGTGTGTGCAGAGGTGGGGGGGGGGGCAGGTTGAAGCAGGTTTTCATTCAAGCCATCTGAAAAGTCTTTCTGCAATCAAGGGGATACTATTTCAGGAGACGGAGAAGGGGCAAAGGATTCACGTTGCTAAGGAGACACATAGAAGCTGACATTCCTACATAAATTTCCATTTATACCGGGGAAGGAAAAGAAAGCTCTCCGAAGTTTGTGTAGATACCCTGGTAACTGATTGAAACCGGCATTTCTTTACGATTCGTTTTGGCATTATGCGATTTAAAACAAAGCTCCAAACGACATTCAAACCCTCGAATATTACTCCACACAACGACAGAGAAAAATAAGCACAGCAGCAAAGGAACCGGCGCAATTCCTACTCAAACAAGATCAGTTATATCCCAGAACCTATACAAGGATATCAGAGAAGCAAGGAAAAAGGAAAGCATCTAGAATATACAGTCAGCCCCTTGCCTTCTTTCCCAAAACAAACATCTTGTCCCTGTACGATTTACCCAAGCGGAGAGCACAGCAATCCAAATGGATGATTTAACCCTACAAGCGTGTGTGTGGGGAGGACAGGGAAGGGGATGAAAATGGGGCAGGAGCTGGGGGTCTTCATTTGTCAGCGTTTCTGTTGGGACTCCAGAAGTTGCTCTCAGACATAAAGTAAATAAAACAACCCATGAAACCTAAACAATTATGGTACTACAAAACATTTTGCTAAAAAAAATATTCAACAGGCAGCTTGTTTGTATCATTCACAACCCCTTTTTTAAGTACTCCAAGCAACAGTGAAATGACATTAAAAACCAAACCAAACAAAAAAACCCAGCTATGGCCAAAGACCTAGAAAGCTGAAAAACAAATGAGCATCAAGAAATCAAACCACGGAGTGTGGCAAGAAGGCAAAGGAGTATGAAAGGCGATGGGAATATCGCGACTTGCTAGAGAAAGACACATAGAAGCACAGGCAGGGGGACGGAGAGAGAGCCAGAATCCAGGCATCCTCACTCGGGACCAAAAAANTTCTAAGCATAACTCCCCCCCCCCCCCCCCATAGAAAAAAAAAAAAAAAAGGTTTTGGTTAGGAAACCCCAACTTTCCACGACTAGCGACTTCGGGGGCTGGCGGCAGAGGGGGGCGAGGAATTATAAGGTACTCGATCCCCAACAGCTTCTCACTGTACGAGAACTGCTGCCACAGGGAAAAATAACCCAAACTAGCCCAAACTCGGGTTGTTTTGCGCCAACACGGTCACAAGCAGGCAGGAAATCGGCCAGCCCTTTGCCTCACGCAAGCCAGCCTCGCATCTCTCCCGCAGCCCCGGCCACCCCGCAGGCGGAGGGACGAGCCGAGCGCCGACCCCCAGCGCTGCCCGCTCCAGCAGACGCTCTCCGCAAGCCAGGGAGATGCGGGGCCGGGCAGCCCGGGAAGGACAAGGGCCGGGACCGGGGAGGCAGGTAGGAGGAGGAGGAGGAGGATGGCGATGGACGAAGGAGGCTCGGGAACGGGAGGGGTGCGGAGGGCGGGAGGACAAAGGTGCCGGGGACTTCTCCCGGCGGCGGCCGGAGCAGGGAGCTGGGGCGGCAGCGGGCGAGCCTAGGAGCCCGGAGGGGGAGCGGGGGATGGCGGGGCACGGCCCCGGGCGCTGCTCCGGTCCGGGGGAGGCTGGCCCCGGAGAGGGGCTGGGACAAGGTCCCGGAGGAGGCGAGGGCAAAGGAGAGGCTGCTCGGGGGATGCCGGCAGGGCAGCCGGGCAACGGGGCGGGGGGGCAAGTC
>VZTL01071980.1:15066-48673 GCA_013400535.1 Scopus umbretta | reverse complement strand
CGGAGCGGCGGCGGTGCGCGCCGTGGCCCTGCGCCTGTGGCCGGGCGTGGAAGCGAAGGGTGTCGCGGGCGTGGAAGCGAAGAAGGGCGCCCCGGGCGGGCCGTGGCGGGGGGCAGCCGCGGCTCCGCGACCCCGCTCCGGCCAGGAAGCGGGAGGCGCGAAGAAGCTGCCCCGGGTGCAGGGTTGGCGGTGTCTGACCGTGGCTCCTCTTCTGAAGTGACCTTTAAATGGCAAGCTGTTAGTGGAAGGTTTGAAAAACCATTCGGCGTTTCACCGCTGGTGCGCGGACGCCCTCGGCAGCGCCCGCTTTCCTCTCCCGTCGGCGGCGTTTCTGATCCCAACCTGAATCCCGAGGAAGGATGAGTACTTTGCCCGGTTTTCAGTTCCTCTCCGTTTCTGTCGCCTAATCAGCATTACGGCGCTGAGAGTGTCAAGGGCAAACGTTTGGGCTCGTTGCTAAACACGGGTGCTAGTGTAACTCACTGGGTAAAGCAGCTCTCCCTCGTGAGGGAGAAACACACGAAGGTAGAGTATAATGTCCGCTAAGGGTTATGAAAAAAGAAAAGGGGGAAGATTCAACCCGCAGATTTGAAAGCAAATGCTGCGACTTACGTTTGAGGCAGACCTATAAAATGGGAAGAGAGAATTCAAGCCAGCAAAGCCATCATCTAGTGGAGAAACAGAAAAAAAAAGCTGTCCCGTAAGTGCTAATTATTCTAGCCCTATTAATATTATTTAGGGTTATTTTTCTTCCAAAACTTCAGTTTTCTTTCTAAGATGTCCATCTTTCTTCTAACTATAGGGATGTTCTCATTAGTTTCGGAAGGTGCAGCCTTAAATCCCAGTGGTTTACACAACTTTCTTCCAAGTGTCGGTTCACTCTGTTCATAGTCCTTTAAGGCAGAAACGGAAAGAAAGAATATTGTTTACATTGCAAGCTCCTCAGAGCACAAACAGCTTTGCTCTTACAGCTGTTTCTAGGAGTTAGTGTATGAGATCTACTCCTGGTTTCCCAGTGGCATTACGTTAGAGAACACTTATGTGTATTGTAACAAATTCTCCTTTTCTTAAGTATTTAGGTGTCTCCTCTGTTAAAAACACAACAACCGAAGCTCAGTACCCTGATACCATACCAGGCGTCAGAGTGCATAGAGAGCAGGTATCAGAGTGCATATACATATGCGTGATGTTAGCAGAAGTTCCGTGTATTCCTAAGGGCTCTAAGCCATAGGTATTTGTGAACTAACTAATGCCAGTCTGCCATTAAACCTACAGAAGAAATGCATTTCCTTGACCTGTTACTGCTAGAACTTGGAAGGAAATTAGATGTTTGGGTTTGGCGGTTTTGGGGTTTTTTTTGATGTCTGGTGTTACTTCAGCAGGTATGTACCAGACATTAATATGTTAGCCAATTAGTTTGTTTTGAGTCACTTTTTATTGCCTTCCAACTGTAAAATGTTAATTATTGGAAGAACATAGCAAATATAATTTAAATAAATGAGAAAGGATTTAAAAACTGATAAAAGCGTAGGTGTGACAAGCTAAACACACTGTCAAAACTGTATGAAATGCAGAATCATGGTTCTGTTCTAGTATTTCATAAAAAAGAGGAGAAAATGTCAACAGTTTACTAGTATATATGAAAACTTGGGATATTATATACAGAAAAAGCACTGGTGCTTATAGTTAATGTAGCTAGCACGTTCTGTACAAGACTCAATTTGTTTTTACTTTATTAAACCTTTGCTGTTTGGGCTGGAGTTGCCTCTGGAAGATGACTGCCTCAGATTGATTTTTTTTTTTTTTTTTAAGTTCCGGCTAAAGTTCAGTAATATATAGTCTGAAAAATACATGTTTTTACTGTCTACAAAAAAAAAAAAAACAACACCAAACCACAACTTCAACAGGTTTCTCACTGAGAAGCAGAAAGTTGACATACAGCCCGCCCCCCAACACAAACCCATCTGCAACCTGCACACCGCACTGCAGTTCGCTATGCTTAAGAGAGTTGTGTTTGCATCTGAAATTCTCCAAGGATTTCATCTGTAATGAGCGTGCTGCATCCATTTACAGCTGCTGTGTCTGAGTGAATGGTGTGTCAGCAAATGGATGCTTGGGCATGCTCCAGCCTCCGCCTTCTGGCCATCCACTGTGCCTGAAAGCACCTGGGAGAGCTGGCTGTGGGAACGAAGATGTCCTCCCACCTCAGAGATGTTCTGCTCAAGGAGCACAGGAGAAACAGCCCAAGTGATGGGACCGCTTGGTCCTAAGGCATCATCAGACATCAAGGGTTCAAGGGTTAGGAAGGCAGCCAAGGCTTCACACAGGGCAGGGAAGGCTGGAAAGAAGGATGCAGAGACAGTGTAAATGTACAAGCAAAGGTTAAGTGAATAGAGGCGAAATGGGAAAAGGCAGCCAGGAAAAACCGAAATAGCAGAGTTCATAACAAAGTAACAAGCACCATTGCCTCAGAAATTTGGCTTTGACTTAAGGAGTACTGTCGACCATCTTTTTCCCTTTAGTGAATGGATATGAAATCAACTGGAAAAGTCTCTGCCCTGCCTCCCTGGGGGGTCAGTCCACAGAAGGAACAGCTACTGTGAAACTATTAGATCAAGTGATAAGGATCTCCTCTGTGTCACTACGAAGCTCTGACCTTTGCCGATGATATAAGTGGCGAGTCAGTGTAATTTCACACCATGTGCATTTCCAGTGCACAAATTGTGCGTTTTTTAAATGTCTGAATGACTTACCTGGATTCAGATGTGGAGCTCATGTTGAGAAATGAAATAAATTACAAGGATGTTTTTAACATGGAAGGTATTATAAGCCTGTTAAATGTTCCCAAATATCAGGTGCAAAGCATCCAAATTTCTCTTACAATCAGTGGGCAGTTCTGACGATTCTCTATCAGTCTGTACATTAAATCCCTCTTAGGAAACTGAACAAAAAAAAACCAAAAAAAACCCAAACCATCTCCAAATCTGACAGAGATGTTCATTACTGTTTATGAGACCCCACATGCTATGGTCGCAAAGACCATAGAAGTATCCCAACAGAATTAATACTGTTGTATTCAATAAAAAGTCAGTATAGAGGTAAAATGCAATAAATAAATAGTAAAGCTTCTAAGAAGTACTGGCTGCCTGCTTCATTTCCTTGGAGAGGCAGGGATCCTCTGGAAACATGGCTCATACTCATGTGTTGTTAGTATGCCACCATTAACGTTATTCAGTGCATATGTAGAAAGAGCTGAATTAAATCAGTCTTAAATCTCATCATCTCCAGACTTCCCAAGTGCTACACTTTGGAACAACAATATCTTTTAAAATACAATATATTATTCTACATATAATTTAAAATAGAATAATTCTAATTTACAGCATTTCCAGTGTGTAGTATTTTTAAAGATACTTAAGAATGGTATAAAAGTAAACACCGTAGTAGTTAATTTCTAAAATGATGATCCATTTCTCAACAGAAGTATTTTTTCTTAGGATGTCACCACAGCATCAGCATTTACCCTTTCTCTGTTGTTTTTTTCTCCAGTTTGGGTTTTGACTATTATAACTTTTTTTTTTTCCTTTCTCTCTGACTTTTCTGCTTTTCTTTTGGCACTTTCTCTCTTGTACATTGTTCCAGTACATCCATAGGCCGTAGACTCAAAGAATAATTTAGTCTGGAAGGGGACCTTGATAGGTCATCTAGCCCAACACACTGTTCAAAACCAGGTCTAATCAGATCAGGTTGCTCAAGGCTGTGTCCACTCAAGGCTTGAACACCTCCAAGGATGGAGATCCCACAGCCTCTCTGGGCCCTCGTGCCTTGGTGTTTGAATGGCTTCCCAGTAAATAAGCTTTTGTTAATACCTAGTCAGGATTTACTGTGTTCCAACTTTTCCTTGTCGCTTTGTGTTCCATCACCACGCACCTGTGCGAAGAGTCTGGCAGCATCATTTTTGTGTCCTCTGGTCAGGAAGTGATAAGGTCTCCTTGAGCCTTCACTTCTGTGGACTGAACAAACCCATCTCTCTCAATGTCTTCTCATACTTTGAGTGCTCTGACCATCCTCATTGCCCTGTTCAGGACTCATTCCAGTATGTCAATATCTTTCCTGTAGTGGGGAGCCAAAATTCTGGACAGAGCACTCCAGAAATGGTCTTGAAAGTGCTTAATAGAGGTAAATATCTTCCGGGACCTGCTGGCTACATTCGTGCTAAGACAGCCCAGGATGCTATTGGCCGCCTTTGCTGCAAGGGTGCATTGCTGGCTCTTGTGCAGCTTGCTGCCCGCCTTGACCACTACGTCTTTTTGTGCAGAGCTGCTTCCTAGTTGGTCACCCACCAGTCTGTACTGGTACATGGGATAATCACCCCCAAGGTGCAAGATTTCCATTTGCATTCTTGAACTTTTTGGGCTTCCTGCCAGACCATTACTCCAGCCTGACCAGGTCCTTCAGAATCACAGCCCTGCCCTCCAGCGCATTGGCTGCTCCCCCTCCAGCTCAGTGTTGTCTGCAAATTTGTGGAGAGTACTCCTCATGCTGTCATAAGTCACAGCTGCAACAACAGTGTACCTAGTCAAGGGTCCTTCCAAGTCCAAGAGCTGAAGAAATTGACCTGAACAGGATAGACACTGTATAAGGAAAACTGAGAGAGACACCTTTTCCCCCTTCAGTCACAAACAAGACTCTAACATGAGAGCAGTAACAAACAGCTGAAGCCCAGTCCCATATATACCAAAGTACCTTCTATCTCTATTGTCAGTACTTCACAGAGTCAACAGGAAGAGCTGTGTGACAGAGGTCCCCTGAAAAGGTTCCAGCCCTGCAACCTTTAAACAAGTATCCATGGCAGATGTTGATTTCTGTGGGACTTCTTCCATTATGTATAGTATCTTAGGACTAGACCCTGCGATAATAGCAGTAGTACTGAGGCAGCAGTTCAGTTATCTTCCCCTGAAGTAGATTAGGGTCTGAATTATGCATGGGTTGAGGTCGCTGCTGCTAGCATGCTTGGTTTTGAATTAGGTTCTAAAGCCAAATGGCACCCAAACTGGGAAGTGCATCACCACATGTCACGGTTTAACCCCAGCCAGCAGCTAAGCACCACACAGCCGCTCACTCACTCCACCCACCCCTGTGGGATGGCGGAGAGAATTGGAAGGGCAAAAGTAAGAAAACTCATGTGCTGAGATAAGAACAGTTCAATGTTTGAAATAAAATAGAAAAATGAAATAAATAATAATGTTATTAACAATAACAATAAATTGTTATGAAAAGGAAAACAACAAAAAAAAAGAGAAACAAAACCCAGGAAAAACAAATGATGCAACTGGTCACCCCCCGCTGACTGATGCCCAGCCAGTCCCTGAGCAGCAATCGCTGCCCCGCAGCCAACTCCCCCCACTTTATATGCTGAGCATGACACCATATGGTATGGAATAGCCCTTTGGCCAGGTTGGGTCAGCTGTCCTGGCTGTGCCCCCTCCCAGCTTCTTTTGCATCTCCTCACTGGCAAGCTGAAAAGTCCTTCACTTAGTATAAGCACTGCTTAGCAACAGCTAAAACATCAGTGTGTTATCACATTGTTCTCATGCTAAATCCAAACTACAGCGCTATATCAGCTACTAGGAAGAAAATTAACTCTATCCCAGCCGAAATCAGGACACCACCTAAGAGCTACTGCATTCTCCTTAACCACAGTGAACCTGTCACTATGCAGGAGAAGAAAACCTTTAGTTTCTTAGTAGTGGTTTAGTACTGGCTGTGCCACGAAGTGCAGTCACTGAGAAAAAACAGACACAAAGAAAACAAAATGTCATTTAAAGGCTGTGATGAAGCTGAGTATGACATATTAAAGAAAATAAAAAAGGTAAGTAGAAACTACTCTTTGCAACAGGTAGTAGATATACCAAGGGATAATATATGGTTAAGCTAGTGACACACAGAAAAGTCATTGTGACTGATTTATCCAAAACTAAGATGATGAGCATCATTACTGAAAATTTTAATATCCTTTTTTTTCTGCAGGGGCTGGGATTGTAAAAATGTTATCTCCTGATATATTGTCACCTCGTATGGTCAAATGAGCTACTGCAAAACCTCCCAGACATCATATCCGAGAAAGTGTATTTGTTCTGCTTGCTGATGCCTGTTGGAATTTCTTTCACAATGTTTTGAATCTTTCCCCAAATCGTTGTCATTTGTACATCTGACTGAGTGCATTTCCTCACTCATATATTTTAACACTTCTCATATGCCCTCAAGCATCAACAGAAATGCATTTTTCATTGGCTGGATTCATGTTGCTTGTTTTTTCATTGCATTTGTAACGTGACATTCGTTTTTGTGTTGTTTTGTGGGTTTTTTTTTCCCTCCTGGTACTCCACTTAAAATGGCAAAGTTTTAGAGAGAGCAAGCTCATTCATTTTATTCTGCTGTATTAAGAGAATGCCTCTAACTGCAATGTTAGAGCTAATCTAATTAAAATTAATGACAAAATTCAGCATTTGAAAAAGGGATATACGGGAATTTACAAAACGCAGCAAGAAGTCAGGATTTGTGCGATATCTATGCGCCTTGATTACTTTGGTTAATGTCAAGGTCATTTAGAAAGCCATTCCTACCCAGCGTCCATAGTGTGGATCTATCTTCCCCTGCTACTGGGAAGGACAGCCAAGGCTGGAAGTTCCGCTGCTGTTCCAGGTGTGAGACCGATCCCAGATCTGTGCTCCCTCAGGCTTTTACCTTCCTGTGGTCCATTTGGCATAACAAATACCAGGCACAAGCCGTCCCCCAGCAGCAGTCCTGCAGTTCCCTCTCTTCCAAAGCTCCAGCCCTTTCGTCTCCTTACATTTCCTCTCCTTCTGTGTTGCCCTTAAGTAGAAATGCAGACGAGGAAGGGCAGCTAATGATTGTTGAGGACAATCCTGGAGGCTAATTCTAAACATCCCTCCCCCCACCCATTAGTAGTCTAACAAAGCTGTTGTTTTATTATTATAGGAGAGAATTACAGTCGTACCCTTTGCACTGCCTTCAAGCGAATCGTTCAGATCTTTCTCCTAAATGAGGGAAAGGACAGTCTCCTGGCTGTTTTTTTGGGTACCCTGAGAATCTATAACACGTGGTTTAGACCCATCCTATTTCTTGTAGTCTCCTCTTATATCAGATTGACTTCATGCATGTTTAACATTTAAGAAGAAGAAAATTGAGACCTAGCAGTTGCCTTTCCTCCTGCTCCCTCCTCCACATTGTACACTCACCACTTGTTTTTAGCCAAGAAGTGGTGCTCTACAGCTCCAGTTGCTATGTTGTTCATATTAAGACTGCCAGTAAAAGATTTTCATTTGGCTTCTCTCAGTCATATAAGTAGTAAAAATAAAAGTAAAGGGAAGCTTGCAGTCAGAAATGCAGCCAAGAAAGGCTTGCAGTGAGCAGTCTTAAGAACTTAAAATAAATTCTAAAGAGACTCAAATACAAAGCTTCAGCAAATAGGGCAAAGTTTTAGAAAATTGAGAAAATAGTAGATGTTAATTAAGATGTTTCTCTAGATCTATTTTTAAGAGTTTTGTTCATCAAAATCCTGCATTTTCATAAAGAAACAATACACACAAAATCAAGTTTCAATATTAGTTTAAAACCAGAAAAATTAATTTAAATTTGAGCCAAAAAATCAGTTTGAGAAAAAAAAAAAAAGTCATGGATGGTGACCGTTATACTTTCTTTTAACATGTACATCTCTCTGCTAGCTGGTTAGGTAAATTGCTCAATCTCCTAGTCCACTTTAATCTGGGAAATGAAAATTCACTGGCGTCGTCACTGAAAAAACAGTGAGTCACTTTTCCTAAGTCTGTTTACCACAGTCCTGTATTTCTTCCTTTACTGGATGTCTCCGCATTAAGAAATATGGAGAATGAAGGAGGCTGTCATGGTTTATTGAGAGATGTCAAGGCACCTTTGATGTCTTCAAGATCCTTGTTCACTTGAAGTAAAACGTTCATTACGAAACAAGGGACCAAAGAGCCGGTGAAGAATGTGAAATTAGTAGAAACACTAGTACAATTCAATTTACAAAAATAAAATCTGTCATTCAAAAGACAAAAATAGCTCACACTGATGTCCAGTGTATTAAATCTACATTCACTGGAGCACAAAGCATGTACCAGTCAATTACTGATTGAGAGGAAAGCCATATGTCAAATACAGTATATGATAGATTGAAGAAAAATCACTTTGACTAGCATGAAAATTAAACCCAGTCTTTGCATACCCCAAACTTTTATTGATTTGAGCAGATGAATATGTTAGGAATGCAGACTAGGTGCAGAACAAGCATTGGTAATAAATATCCCATACCTTTTTGGAGTCATTTCATACCCCTTTCTCCCCTTAGCAGCCCCTTGAAACATTTGTGTTGTGTGGTATTGCTTTTTAAAAATCAATAAATAAAAAAAAATCAAGTTCCTTTTCAATTCAGGAGCGCAGGGGTGCACTGAGATTTTCCCTTTTCTTTTATCACCTACAGAAACATTAAATAATCCCCATAGCTTTATGTCCTTCTTGGGACCACAGCTGGATGACAGCCAACTGCTGGCATCAGCAGTGCTGGTTTTGCCCTGCTGCTGGAGTCTTGGCTGTAGGCAGCATATGCAGAGGCACACCAAGAACAGATGTCTGTGGTATGCTGCACCTTTTGAGGTGAACCATTACAGACCTTTTGCACTGTGCATCCCTCCATCTCCAAAATGTGGGTTAGAAATTGCCTTTCTGTTTTGAGTAGGATTCAGCTGTTTGAAGAGTCCCATCAGTGTGAAGAATGAAGGTACTAATTCACAAATGGGTGTAGCCTGAATGTACAAGGAGCGTTGGGAAGCGGTGGAGCCATGTGCTGGGTGCTTGCCCATACATGAAGACAACTGCAGGTTGGCAGTGTAGGTCTGGGGTCTGAGAAGAACAGATTCCTTGGCTGTGCTGTCTGGCTCTTTAAAAATGGCACTTGGTATCCAAAAACTGACTAAAAACAGTGTCACTATACCAAAAACAAATTAATTCCCAGCACAGGGAAAGAAGGGCATGAGACAAGAGTTGGCTGGTAGAATTTTTTCTTCTTTTTAGCCTACATCAAGTCATATCCTCTACCCTGCCTGACAGGGAAGTTCTCTGTGTGAATGTCAGTGATTTTACAGCAGTCTTGGGTCAGCCTCTCATCTACAGCAATACACTTCCCATTGTTTTGAGACAGTGCAGTGACATAAAGGTATCCCGATACAAAAGAAAATAATGTCTGGCCTCTTTTGTGCTTCATAGCACCAATTCCCACTCTGCAAGAAGTATTCACATACTTTAGGTTAGACATGTCTTCAGTGCCCTGGCAGATAGAGGCAGATGTTTCCCTCTTTGCGTTCCATCTGGCAGAGAACAGGGCTGGAACCAGCCTCACAGGCTGCCAGAAGAAAGTTAGCAGAGAGCACAAACTTTTAAACACTGCAGAATTTGGCCTGACTACTACCAGTGAAAACAGAAATTAATTTCAAAATATTTACCCATAATTCTCCACTCCTTACTATTTTAAGTGAGTTACTCCATTTTGTTGTCTACAACCACCCAAAGTTTGAAATTTATGGGGGTTTTGTTTTGTTTTGTTTTGTAAGTTTCAGCTTTATGGAAATTGTGTGACATCCTTGAGGGTTGGGAACAGATCCAAACTGTCTGTGCCATAATTATTTTCAAACCTTGCTGAATTGTGTGATAACTTTAGCTTAACGCCAGTATTTCTGTTCAGCACATAAGCATCAGATGGTGCTGTGTATGAACAAGTGTACGTGGACATGATAAACTAGCATCTCCATATTGACTTGGAGTGACTCCATGTCCCTGGCTTCAAAACTATGCAAATTAAGGTTTGTCATACTGAATTTGTCTCCTCTTCCCACTCCGAGAAAAAAGCAAGAAGAATGTGAAATTCAAAATGTAGTAGCAAAATGTGTTGTTTTTTCAAATTGATTTCTTAATTAAAATTAATGAATTCTCTGACAAGAATAGTACTTCCCGGTGGGGGAAGGACACAAAGGACTGTTGTGAGAATTAGAAATAGCCATGCCCTTTGGAGACAATAGTTTCTGTCAAATATTCAGTGGCCTTCCTATCTCAAAGCACTTTAAAATGATGACTCTGACTGCCACTCTATGCATTGGCTTATTTCTTGTATTAATGAGCCATATGCATTTGTTCTTCCTTTTAGTGGCTGTTACATTTGCATTTGGGAACTTTAAAAGACAGTGTAATATGTAGCAGGAGCTTAATAAGGTTTTCTGAAAGTTCCTAGATCAGTCTGACCTTTCATACTTAGGAGGCTGGGAACTTAGTCTTGTCCTTCCTTCAGAACTATGTGTGTGTGAAATTTAAAAAAAAAACAACAAAAACACCAAACCAAAAAACCCAAAAAGCCTTCCAAATCCCTTTGCACTGCTAGCTATGAGGAAAGCTGATGAAAAGTTGGGGAAGTAATAGGGAGAAATGCAATGGAAAGTTAAGAAGGCTGGAGTAGAAGCTGAAGAAGGGTGAGGATTAAATGTCAAGGATCCCGAACAAAAATTGTAAAAATAAAAAAAAAATAATAGAACACCAGGAATACCTACAAAATGGTGAAAAGAATTATTATGTACAAGGAGGTATTCAGAATGTGCAAGAAGCAGCAGCAAGTTTGAACTGCTAAACTGTAATTGTGGAAATGTCAATGCAATACAATGGGATTTGTAATCCCTATGACAATCTTAAGAGTAATCAGTTGTGGAAACTCAGGTACATTCATGTATCTCTGAATTCAAAGGTTTGGCTACCCAATAGTCTGTGTGTTATCTGTGACTGACATGGAAAAGATGGATTACACAAAACATTGGTGCTCATTTAATAGGCATATCGTATTAAAAAAGTAACATGTAAAGGAGAATGGAAAGAGCAAAAGAAAACACGTGGAGTTTATTTTGGTGCAGTTCATAGTGTGATCAAATCGTGAGTATAGGGCTTTAAGAATATAGGCCAGGGTAGATAATAGATGCAAGGCATCCAAAGTTGTGAGAGCAAAGTCTAATACTAGTGAAACCTATAACTCAATTCAAAGCATAAAAAAACCCAAACAAAACACCAACCGTAAAAAAGCAGCACTAGAATGTATATGCTAGCATCAGAGGAGATGCCACATCAAATAATGCCAATACTGTAAATATGAGAATGACAAAACTGAGAGAAGCAATGGGACTAAGCTCATACCATGACAATGAAAAGCCATAAAGTGGGAGGGCAAAGAATATTTATAAGACATCGAGAACTACAAAAGATACAGGAAGACACCAACCTATAGTTTAAATAATATATATGTCGAGCAAAAGAGGCAGAATGTAGGAGATGAAATATCATGCAATAATGCATCCAGGTCACCTAGAAACCGACTGAACAGTCTTGAATAAAATGCTGTTACTGGGGGATTATTCCATATTTCTTGATGTTGTATCAGCAATAAAAAAGGATGACAAAATTGAGTCTGCATGTAGGTAAAGATGATTAAATTTGATTTTAAATATAAAATTGCAATCAGAACAGCTGTTACCACTATTAAAAATATCGGCACACAAAGAAGAAAATATGCAAAAACTCAGTGTGTCTATTCACTAGCCCATTAACACATTCAATTACTTTGGTCAAGCTTTCAGAATACTAGGCAATGTGGCATTGTCTACAGGATTATCAGCCATATAAATTCCTCACATATCCACCAAACAATCTAAAAGACAGTATAAAGCAAACTATCCAGGTGATATATTTGCAAATCTTTCAAGGCTCTGAAAGAGGAAGCACAAAACAGAGGTGATGCTACCAGCACTGTCTTTGCTTTAAACTTCCTTGATGTTTAGAATAAAGTGCTTAGAGTAGCAGTTTAGTACTAAGAAATTAAATATCTTTAAAAATAATAAATTAAAAATAAAAAATATTATTTTAATGCATTTGCATACCCAAGAAGTCTTTAAAAAAAAAAAAAAGTAAAAATGTATGTGGGATTAAAATGAAATGATAAAATTCAAGGGTCTTCAGGTCGTTGGAAGATAATTTAGTATTGAAAGACATTGATAGATTAAGGGACAGGAAGGAACCCATTCCAAAAATAGGAAGTTTCTTTCTTGGGGGAACAACAGCGATAGACTATTTCCAGTAACTTCTTATCTTACAATAATGAAGCCGAGAAATAAGGACCAACCTCTTACCAGAAGAGTCATCTCACTGTTTGAAGCAGCCAAAGACAAAAAGGGAGCAGAATAGTAGGAAGTGAGGAATATTAGTATTAGCATTCTGTATATGTAGCATATACAAAATTTCTGGAAGGCACATTTAGGCTGCCTTTCATATGCTGAAGAGATCAATGTAATGAATACTTGATTACCTTTTGGAGGGACTATGAAGTCTAAATGACATTTTTACCCATCTTATATCTCAAGCTCGTATAGCTTCTGACATGAGCCATCTAGAAGATGATGAATTGGTAGATTCCAAAATACTGTAATTGAAGCAATATACATTTTATACAGTCAGAGAAGAGGATAATGCAGCAGAAATATTTAATTAGCATTATTTTATATTACATTAACAAATTGGTTGAGTGATTATGAGTTCTTATACTTCATAAAATGAGACTGCTATATTGTCCTTTTTCTCACTGTCACAAAAGTACATCAACAATATCCAATGCTAATTTGTTGGTCCAAAGTCTTTCCACAGGAGATCATGATGCACTATTCCTAAGAGCTGGATGTTGACTCTGGTGTAAAAAGAGACTTGCAAAAATCCTCAGTAATTAGGTATTTCTTCTAGTGACTGTATACTCTAAGAAGCTCGTGTTTGTTATTTACTGCTACCTGCATACTGAATAATTACACTCAATAAATTGTTTCCTGCTATGCCTTTCTCAGATGGTTGGATAAGATTAGTCACAGCAGAAGGTACCTTCATCCTTTTAAAAAGGCAATCTATTTTTTCCAGAAACATAGGCATTCATTTAGAGGAAGGAACTGCCTGATAATCTATTTTGAGTTGCAGTGTTTTTTTTAATCACCTTTTCACATACCTATTGGTTGTGGAGAACAGTGTAAATAAAGAGAATATTTCTTATTTTGTGATTTTACTTTATCTTCAAACGTATGTATGCACACACGTATAAAACACATCCAACATACATACAATACGCTCAAATATAATCTGCCTATAAATACGTATGTATTTATACATACATACACATATATTTTAAGTGGAGTAAGACAAGAGTAACTGTCAGAAATTCATATCCTTCTGTCTTGGTAAAGCCCCAGATGTATGCATAATGCAGAAATAATATGAATAGCATTGATCCCCGCTGTTGAGTTTACTTTATTGTGGTGCAGAATCAAACATATACTGTAAACACTGGTAAAAATTAATGTCTGCACTTGAGCAGGGAGGTTCTAAGACAGCAACATACATCCTGCAGCAGAACCTGCTGAAGGCTCCTCTTTAACTACATGTCAAATTTTTGGTAATTGCAATCACAGGCAATGAGATTCAGTATAACCCTATTAACCTTGATATAATTCAGAATAAATAAATCAGAAGACATGGGTCTGTAAATAAATGGCAAAACTTTTCATGACTCACTATAAATTTTATAACTTTGTGTATTAACATGGAACTTCTAAAACAAGTAAGATTAGATACCGTAGGCACTTTGAAATGCCTAAGCTCACTTTGAAATGGGAGTAAACTTCAGTGTTCTTGCAAGTGGGATTATCATTGGGTTGCTACTATCCCTGCTCATTTTAAAGGTGTGGGATGAAAAGCACATCCCATGGGGCAAGCTGAGAGAGACTTCAGTGCCTCAAATGAATCATTATTAAATCTTCTTGTGAACACCTTGGTACTCTAGTCCCACTCAGGTAAGTTTAGCCACATGAAGTACAACTATTAGCAGGAATCCTGGTATTGCTATCTTCTCTCAGACTTTGCCTGTCAGCCAAACATCTTTTTTAAAAGTTGATGTAATAGTTTGAGACTTGAGCATTGTGCATAGATTGCTATCAAATGGTTACAATAAAGAAATAGATTACAGTGTTTAGCTAGAAATTTGACGTAGAAAAGATTAATTGTCATTTGTTAAGAATCAGCCTCTGGAACGGTTATGTCCCTCAGACAGAGTACTTTTAAAATACTTTTTCCCATGTTAGAATTCAGTAAGTCAAAGATATAACAAGAAGTACTTTGATCAAAGGTAAAGAGGGTTGCAACACTGGCTCATCAGAACTTGTTTTTTTAATGGCAGTAATTTTGTGCAAATAAGAGGGTGTTCATATGTTTTTATGTACCAGTAGTAGTTACATATACTACCAATGGTAGGCTTATTAATGTATCTTTTCAAGGTTTATACTGTACGAAATCTTTTAGCAGCTTCACACATCTGCCATTTAATTAAAAACAACCACTTACCAGAGGAACATTTCATTCTTTCATCCCGCAATGTTAGTGATCTCTTCAGACATTTACCTTGTCTAAGGCCAAGGTTGGACAACGCTATATCCATCTTCAATACTGTGCAGTTGGTTTGGTTTTTTTTCCTTTAGGTTGACTGGACACCTGACATCTGCAGCTCATCTGGGTTCTTTTATCCAGGTGGCATGAATCCACCCTGCAATTATATGCTTAATACCTCTGGAAGCAAATTCATTCCTGGTCTCCAGCTAGGTCTTAGCTTGGGAGGTCTCTGGGTGTCTCACTTTAAAATCATTTGGTTGGGTGTCAAATACTCATTCATATAGTTGAAAAGGCTTAAAATTATTACTTATTTAAGTTCTTTCTTGTAGATAGATACAATTAGACTCATGGTAATTAGGGACCTAAGTCTGTTCAAGCTAATTTTAATGGCAAAACCTCAATTAACATCACTGGAAAGAATACAAAGTCCTGGTGGCTTTGCTAGTGCTTACGTGTACACACACAGGAATTGCTTCATCCATCACTGACACTCAGCTGTCACTGTCTGTCTAGAATAGGCATCATCACCAGCAAAATGTTGTTTTATTATTTGCCTTTCAGAATGATCCCCAGACTTCTTGCTGGATTTGTGGTTGCTGTTTTATTTTCAATGTTGTAATGCCCTTAAGTGTACATCTTCCAATTTGGGGTATTCTGCTTTCTCTGGAAAAAATAAAATAAAATATAAATCTCTTCTGGAAAAAGAATGCTATTTTCTTTCAGTGGATAAAAATAACTGCAAATAAAGTAATCATGTCTGATTATATGAATCCTAATGCTGGCAGATAAGGACTCTATTCAGTTCCCTGTAGAATGAGGATAAATATCGTCAAAGGATTTGCTCTGAGCATCATCTGCATGTTGGGGTTCTCCTTAAAGCATGGAAGAAACAATTCTCCACCATTCCTCTGAGCAGCTTTACAATTATGGATTTAGTCTTGCGTTGAAGAGAAAAAGGAAAAACATCCTGAGAATACATCCCCATCTAGCCATACAGACTGTTGTTATTTACAGGAGAGGGTGCAGATGCTGGTTGTCCAAGCTGGTGGCTATGGCTGCAGCCTCTGGCAAGGCTCGGGGTGTCGCACATGTGAAGGAGGCATAAATCCACTTTGCCCTTGCTAGAGACGGCTTTTTGTCAGAGGGACAATGCAGAGCATCCTGCAACAGCAGGGCAAGGAGATGTGCCCCGCATGTGCAAACCCCAGCACAAAGCTCTTAGGCAAGCAGACTCACCAGCTGTGGGCAAGCGGCTCTTGGGGCAGCGTCCGGCAGCACACGGGTTGCAGCATCGAACCCCTCACAGCAGCAGGCAGGACTTTCACTCCTTGGAAAGGAAGGTCTGTTTTAAAAATTCAGCTGTGGCCAAAATAAAGGGGTGGTTCTCTACAGTGGCTTGTTTGTTGTCTCAGTTCTTGTGTTGCGACTTTTACTGCTATTCTTTTTTGAATTTGAACCTTGCTGTGTAATAATTACCCTTCATCTGAAAATTAGAAAGGAGCTTTTAAGCTCTCAACCTCAGCTTCACAGGGTTAGATATTGTCACTTACTGCTCAGATGTCTGTTTCAAATGTTTCCTTTTTCTTTTAAACTTCCCTTCTTTGCAACTGAAGGAGACACTTTTGACTTCATTTTCTCCTCCACTAAACGAAGAGTAACACATTTAAGATTAACTGCATGTGAGGTCAGGCAGAGCAGCCAACATTCCCGTGACTTTGGACACCAGATGGTCTCTAGGAAAATGTTATGACTTATCCACACATTTTAGTCCCAACTATAATGAGTTTAGAGAAAATAGTGTGATATAAGCCTGGGACTTAAAAGGAGAGACGAGCAGGGTATAAACAACCACACTGGCTGTTGACACCAGGCAATGCTTGTAATCACTCACTGAGATGGGAATTTACAATGTTCTTCAGCAGAAAACCTTCATTTCCTACCTATCATTTAAAAGGTCTCTTGCAAAAGTTTGAACTTGCATCACAATGAAAACAAATCATAAAAGATACTTATTATTTCCTGATTTGATGTCTTATATGATTTGCTATTTACAACACACATTTCAAAGGCACAGTTCAGGATTTGAGTTAAAGGTTGGTAAGAAATCTTCAAATTCCTGCTTTTGTGAATTGTAGTAGTTACAGGTAGCATTCAAATGGATTTGAGGGCTTATCATGCAATTTTGTGCTAATAAATCTAATTCAGTACTATGTTCTTCAGCGCATATATATAACTGAGATTTCCAATATTTTGTCTGCCAGAATATTTTGAAAGTATCCACTCAGATATAACAAAAACCAAATGTAACCCTCACTTCAGTAAGAAATATATATAAAAGTTTTGGTCTGGTTCCTGTGTCTAATATGTTAGACTTGGCTACTCAGGAGATTTTTTTTTTTTAAACCCAGTAACTATTTAAGTTGCCTTTTTTTTTTTTTTTTGGGGGGGGGTCTTATTTGAAACACAACCATGGCAAAGGTGATTATGATATAATATGAAGCACTAAGTTGGCATTACCTAATTGTCTTTGAAGCTGTTTACCAGTTGCTTACATCTAGAAGAGAAAGCTAAAGGAATAGCTGCTCGCTTTCTTTTTAGAAATCGCATCAGAATTAATGGTGTAAAATTAAAAGATCAGAATTAGATAAATGGAAACATTTCTTAGCAGACAAGCAATTAGATAATGGAAAAATGCTTTCTACTGGTGAACTTGTCACCTTCATTAACGGTGTTCAAAAATGTTAGATACATTTCTTGTTGGCTTACTGTACAGGAATATCATGCTCCACACAGGAGGCTGTACCGCATGATCTGAGAGATCTTCTCCAGCTGAATAATCAAAGGTTTTACAAGAAACAGAAATCATTACAGATCAGTGAGTTTTCTTCATTATTGTTCAACTGGAATATAGTGATTTGCCACAAATACTATTTAAAACAATCTCAGCATCTCTCATTTAGCTAAGTAAAAACTTTTGCAGTCCTTCTACATGAGCTTACTGCTTTCACCAAGATTCCTGACATAAATTAAGAGGTCTCAAACTGTGGTATGTTTATAGTACTAGTGGTAGAGAGCCAATTCAGAAAGGTAAAATGGCCTGACATGAAAAGCCTTACCATGCTGCATGCTGTCTGCTACCATCACTGCTTCTAATGGTGAGAGTTTGCAAAAAAAAAGTCTGCAAACAGGTTACAGTTTAAATTTCATATATGAGAGATTCCTGATACTAACATCTCTTGCGTTGTAAAAAGTGCTATAATATATTTGCTAATATCCCATACATTTAGAACTAAATATATACATTTAAGGAAAAAATGGAGTATTGGAGATTCAAGAAATTTTCCTATTCTTTTTGTTAACTTAGGTTCTACTTTAGTGACTCAAAACCTCTCTGTTAGAAAGAATACAGAAATTACACAGAATAATAACATTTCTGTGTGATGATATTGTCATAGGTTTTTGTGTTTTACAGTGATACAACAGAGTTACCTTTCTAAAAGCTTACATATCTGCTTTTTTTTCCTCAGGCTTTTGTATCTATGAATTTTACAGCCTGGTACCATGCTTAGAAAAATGAACTGTGTGTAGTAGCCTGGTTACTTAGTCTTTTCTGCTACTTGGTAAGAAGAATTCAAACTTAGACCTCTATGTGAACATACAGTTTTTGTCTTCAGATCGGGCAGAATCCTTTTTAAACAGCTACCTCTGGGGCTGTGTGTTTATGTAAGAGAAAGCCCAGATATATTTGCAAAAATATGAGCTTATTTTTTCCAGTACTTTATAATGTAGCAATTATGTGACTTTACAGGACAATGTCATTTTCTCATGTTCATTTTTTGTATATGGTACAACTCCATTTACTCTTATTGTAGATACAACATGAGCACACAGAAAAGGAGGACATATAAACAGACCTAAGTTTTCACTGAAAACAGGGCTATATATTTAGCAACTCAAGAAAAAAGTAGAATCTTTGCTCAGTTTTGATTTTTAAATGCAAGATTGTCTCACCATTTTTATCTGCCTTTGTGACTTGTAGGAGAGTAAGAGATACAGGAGAGTATATTCTCCTACACACAGCTGTGTGCTGGGTTGTGCCAAGCCAGAAAGACTTGCCCCAGTTGAAGAATGAGAAAGTCCACTGAAACTTCAAAAGGCTTTTATTTCTCCTGCTCCACTATGTGAAAAAATATTTGGACTAAAATGCTGTATCCACTGTTGGAACTGAGTAGCCAAGCTGGTACTGCAAGAAAAGTCAATGCAAAGTGAAAGACTGAATTTACCCCCCACCCCCCAAAAAAAAAAAAAAAATTCTGGGGAAATCAGAAAATAATTTCATCTCAGCCACTGAAGGAGACTGGGAACATCATCATGCTGGCTGCTATCCCAGGTGGGAGAGAGGGACCTACTGCAGCTACTTGTTGAACTGGTTCTTCTCCTAAGTCCTACATCCCCTACACAGGCTTCACATTCAGCCCTCCTTTTGAAGCACAATCACTGCTGCTTACTGAGGGAAGCCTGATGCCCCAGGCCATGGACCAGGGGGTAGAAGCCTCCTTCCTTTTTTCTAGATCAGCCCCAGGTTAAGAAGTTGCTCAAAGCAATGAAAACCCTATCTGATAGATATTCTGTGCCTCGTGCACATACCTGCAGTTTGCTAGCCCTTGTGTTTGTACAGCATAGGAAATTGCACCAAGAAGCAGAATCAATGATGTTCATTTGCTCATTAAACCTCGGTCTTTGTTAATGCACATATAACATTTTTATAGGCAAATGTATTATTTACATGGCTGTAAGAGTGAGCTGTATTATTTGATCTGTACTATACACATTGCCTTGCAATGCATATTGTTACAGACTCTGTAACTCTGTAACAGCAGCTCTGCTGAATCTGTACTTGAACATGGTTGCTTCTGCTTTCTTTTCAGTCTGAGGAAGACTGTAGGATAGGAATTACGTATGATTTCTTCAGTTGGGGTAGCAGTTGACCTAAAGTCAGCCCTAGAGAACAGAGCCAAACAGTGCAGCCTTTAAAGCCCAAAGCTTAAAAAAGAATGGCTCAAAAAGAAAGCATTCCAGATAAATAAAAAAAACCCAAAACAATATGAACACAATTCCTGAGTTAAAATATATTAAGCTAGCTGTACTTTTAAGGGCAAATGTGAATTACTTTCTGCTAAGAATATCTAAGGATTTTTAAATTTCTTTTATGCAGATTATGCTGGGGCAGGATGATAAAATCAAACAAAAATATTATTCACATACATATATGGAAGGTTAATCTCTGAATCCAAATCTTTAGCTCCATATTTAGAATATAATAGACATTTTTAGATTTTCTTCATATACATATATACAAACACACACATGCATATGTGCACATGCACATGCACACAATTAGTACCTATAAATATTTAAGAATTTCTATATTTAGATATGGATTTGCCACATAACACACTTTGCAAGCCATGTTTATTGAATCACATCTACAATGTAACCTGCAGAAGGACTGCTAATCAAGTAGGAAAAGAAACCATCTAATATTTGGTGATGAAAATTGCTTTAGAGTGACTGATTGTGCTAATCAATCTTCACGAAGTAAATCACCACTAAAAGATAGTCGATAATTATAGGATCTTTCCCTGTAACTCAGTAAGAAGCGGAATAAAAATAAACTCTCACAGCAAAGCTGTCCTCTTCAGTAAACACAGCAGTTTGCTTTGCTTCCAACATGTTGGAAAGAAATTTGGATAATGTGTCCAAGTTGTCTTAGCTTTCAGAAATATAATTCTTGTGCTGATTGAGCTAACAGTGGTAAAATTGGCCATTAAAACTAATGTATTCAACGATCCTCACAAGCCATCTACAAACAGGTTGCAGTCTTACTAATTTCGTCATGATTCACAGAACTTTGACAGCTTTTATAAAAATGTGGCCACTTACAGCATTTTACAGTTTTAAAGAAAGGATTTTTCCTTTCTCCACTGTTCACAAAGTTCTTAGATAAAAGCAATTGTCGGAGGCTAGTTCCAGCAGGAAACAAGTATTTTGATAAAATTATTATTATGCAGGTGATGAATACATATATATAGATAAATCATTGAACTGTAAGCTCAGATAAGCAAATTCACAGGCTTGAGCCACAAAAGTGTCCCAAGGAAAAGAATTAATTGGATTGTCATTAAAAGTATAAGACACCAATACAGTGTAAGAACCTATACAGACCAGAGCAGAACCTCATGGGCGCAGGACAGAAGCATTAAGAGCTGTAACAGGGCAATAGTCTGAAGGAGCTGCACCCATGCTTTTTGTGAATGGCATTTGTGAAAGTTATGCACAGCTCTGGGGTTCTGTTAGACTTAGTCTTTCATTCAGAACGAACAAAAGTCTCTTGGCTCAGGCAGCTGGGAAGGCCTCGCAGAGTCCCATCCCAGTCTGTGTCCCAGCATCAGAAGTCCCAAATCGGGTCACGGCATTTACTGTATCAGGGATGAAAGTGGAAGCAAGTTCATACATGGCATGTCAACTGCCCAGGCTGCTGCTGTGCTTTGATTGCTCTGCAAGCTTCTTGTAGACTTTTAATGCCAACATAAGGTTCACTTTTCAACACCTTCAGCAAATTAGAGTCCAGCTAAGGACCCTGTCAAGCTAGTTGCAATCTTGTGGGAAAAGGTAAGCTAAAGAGCCTACATGAGAGTACGCAAGAGCAGGAAATACATAATTTCAGCTGTAATATTTAGCAGAGAAATGAACTTCCAGACTAATGATGACATTCAGGGTGCACTGCAGGAGCCTCTTTGAGAGAAACTTTCTCACCATCATTAAATTAATGGGGGATGGAGAAGAGTGAAAATGTCACGTTTACCCAAAGCAAAACCTCCTAAACTAGGAAGCAGCCTCCCAGTAAGCAACCTATCATGCATATCTAATTAACCAGAGGATACTTAGACGCTGCAGTCATGAGTGCCACAAAAAACTCGAGGAAAGAAAAAGTTCAGAAAAACCTGCAGGCTGTATTTGCCCAACTTTATGTAAGTATCACTACCAGATATTGTTATAGCTGTGACTTTATTATATAGTCATCCATTACAATGAAGTGGCAAAACTTCCAAAACTTATTTTCTTAAACCAGCTTCAAAGGTTGCTACCACCCATAACATTAAAATGCAGATAACATTTTTCTGGATGAATAGCTCACAGTGCACCTTTGTGTCGCTCCATTAGCACACTTCACTTATCTATCATTCCTGAAGATGACAGGAAGGTCATATATCTTATTCCCAGCTTCAGAACAAATGCTTCTCTGGCATCTTCGGACCTTTTCTGTCTCCTCTTATAATTTGTAGCTCCTGAATTCCACTATGAAGATACCACGTTGCTATGTGAGGGGAAATTTCAAGTAGTCATGAGAGATGTTTTCCACAAGTGAACTATCTGTGGTGAAAATCCTGAAGAAGATGGTCCCCTTCAGGCATTTCAACATTATGAAGTGTATTGAACATTAAAGGGCATAGCACATGTCTGTTCTTTTAGATGAAAGTGCTATTTTAATAGGTGGCTGCAAAAATTGAGGCCAGCTTATTTCTAAGAAAGCTACTTCTCTGCTCTTTCAGGTTTTAATTTGTAAAGGTGAGAAAAATAAGGAACAGTTATTCCGGGTTTGGGGTTTTTTTGTTTTGGTTTTTTTTTGTTTGTTTGTTTTTTTGTTTGTTTTGTTTTGTTTTGTTTTGTTTTTGTGCTGGAGTTTAAAACCTGTACTTTCCCTTCAAAAAGTAGCAGAATTTCCCATTTCTGTTCAGCTTGGGGTATGAGCAGTGATTCCTATTTCCCCTTTGTCCTTCTGGAACAAGCCAAACATCATGTTTAAAAGCACTACCAGTGTTGACGAGACTTTATTTTTTTCCATACTGCATTCTCAACTGTCATCAGATACAAGATCCTGGTTACTGCTTTTAGATGACAGCACTGACACTTTCTTGGAGGCACCTGTTCTGCTCTTGAGTTTCCATTGCTGCTTGCTGTCCTTTGTCAAAGCTGCTGCTGAAAACTGGGTCTGCAGAAAAGATATTTTGCCAGCAATTTATAGCTAGCTTACAGCTCAGATTAGATTTTCCCCAGTGGGCCCTTTTTTTCCTCCTTCAGCTAGCCTTTAACAATGCCTTAAAGACCAAATTTCATCCTTCAAAGCCAAAACAATTTCCATTTTTAGAGATCAAAACCCACTGTCTCTGAAGGCACTTCTCTGAACAGTGTATACAGTAATAAGTGGTACATTTCCACCTGTGACAATCAGTTACGTACCCTTGTCAATTATCAAGCTCATCCTGCTGATATTGGCAACTAAGTCAAAAGACCACTAAGCCAGGCATAATTGAATGCATTAAAATTAAAATTGTTGATGTGCAACAGATGGTTGATGTTGACTTGTTGTTATTATTTACCCACCAAAGAAGTATATGAAAAGAGTTTTAAGAGTCTGCTTGACACAAAACAGAGATGAAAGAATGCATACCTAAGTCTGGGCCTTCCAAACCTAAGTGTAACTTCACATCTCCATGTGCTTCAATTTATTTGGTTGGTCAGATTTGGACTCCAAGTCTCCAACATTTTGTTGTATCTTCTGTCATATCCTTATATGACTGCATAAGTTATAATCTCAGGCAGATTTTGTGCTCCCCATGTGCAGATCAAGCAGCTTTCCTTGCAGACAATAAAACAATCACTGCAGAGCAGCCTAAAACATTTCCTTTTTCAAGGGCTGAGCAAAACCTGGAGTGTCCTTAATGAGATCAAGAGACAAAGATCTCTCTCTCTTATGGCTGCTGAGAATAGTAATCATCTAGGCACTAAAACAATCTTCTAGTTTTTACATTATGCATCAGATTCAATAAGATACAATATTTTGTTTCATGAAAAATCACTGTATTGCAACTGAGTTCTTTTGGTCTTTGTCAGGGAATTTACTTTAGGTCTTTCCTACTCTCAGATTGCATTCTGTTTTCTCAACACAAGCACATAATTCTCAGTAAAAAATTTTCCTATTCTGTCTTTGAATGTTCCCTTTTCCCTTAATATACTGACAGATGAAAAGAATTGAAATGTTGCAAATGTGGCAATTAATAAGTATTCCCACTCTATTTAAAATCACTGTTAAATACCTTATTTTACGATATTTTTATTTGAGTATATGGAATAAAAATTGATTTGCAAATTGAAAACCTAAGTAAGATCTGAAATCTCTTAATCTTTTCCATTCAACTTAAGAATCCAAAGTTAGACTCCCATCTTCCTATTTTAAAGCAGAAGCAAGAAGTTTTCAAAATCAGTGTTTTACTAGAATTTTCTGTTAAATTGAACAAGGCTCTACACATCCATAAGACTCTAGCAACTTCTGTAGATAGATACCAGTACTTGTGAAATGAAGACAGCTGGATACCTGACAAAGAACTCTAGTTCCTGCAAAGCTAGGAGCTTTTGCACAATAGCCTCTCAACATGATCATTCATAGACTTGACAGTTGAAAGTCTATCTAGTCCACACCCCTCATGAAGTTTATGTCAAGGGATTTCAGCTGAAGAAAGTCTTTAGCTGCCTTGTGACCTCCTGGTCCCCATCTCCATACAACAGCAAAGCTTCTCCAAACACGTGTGGTCTGTTTGCAAAATGGTGGTGGTGTGCTGAGAACATACAAGTTCCCACACCATAGCCAGTGAGAAGGTGGCATGTTCCTAATAGTAGCACCATGTGCCAGTTCCAGCGTACACATTGTATGTTCACCGTCACAGGTATAGCTGGATTTGCATCACGTGGTCCTTCAACGAGGGATTCCTGCAACTGTTACTGAACTGTCCTGAAATTTGCTTCCAACAGTTTTTCCACTTAAAAGATAGGTCTTTTAATCTGCTTTAATCTAGCTGGATTGTACAATGCTTCCCTCCAATCTTAGGACGGAGTGTTTCTTCAGTGCAGCCATTGCAAGAGGCTGCTCTTCTCTTGGTAACAATGAAGCCTTCTGGTACGCATCAGGAGAAGGGAGACCTTTGATTTCAGTGTGAACATAGTTCTGGAGACCTTCCCCAGCTCATGCTTTCCATATAAGACAGGTAATGAAAACATTGGTGCCATTATGCCTTCAGATGATTTTCTAAGAGACTGAG
This sequence comes from Scopus umbretta, assembly GCA_013400535.1. NCBI lineage: Eukaryota > Metazoa > Chordata > Aves > Pelecaniformes > Scopidae > Scopus > Scopus umbretta. Next base: position 23,969 of record VZTL01071980.1, on the reverse strand, counting down.
GTATCACCACAGAATTACTTGCTTCTAATGAAGATACTGTGAGTAGCGAATGTGCTGTAGTACAAAAGATATCTCTACTGGTATGGCTCATTAGTGTTCTCCCAACACAGATTTTTACTGAAATCCAGCAAGTGCAAGTGCACCTCATAGTCTGTGTAGCTCAGGCAGTGAGGGGAGCCTGTCAGACAGACCCACCCAGGCGCACGCACTAATATACCAGTGGGTGATATATTTCTTCTGACCAACAGAAATTCTCCGAGCTCACACCAGCCTGAATAGTAGAAAAGCACCTTTTAATGTGACATGTGCCCTCCTATATAACAAGCCAGGGATAAAACTGAGGCTGTTCAGGATGCAAAGCTGAGTTAACCCAAATCAACATAAGAAAGCTAAGGCTTCTGAACCCCGGATGTAAAACATGCACATGAGTTTTGGACTGAGCGTGTTGGTGATCTAAAATACACATTCTTCAATGTTTTATGTTAGCAACTGACTAGGAGAACATCAGACGCATTTCAAATTCCCATTTGACTAGAAGAATCCTGACTTCCCCACTTTATATACTACTGTGAGTCAATCATGAGGGGTCAGAGTGTGAGGTTCTTAGCCCTGTGTCCCTCAGACATCAGAGTAAGAGGACAACTTTGCAATCTAACAACACTGTCATCCCTTACTTGGGAATCTGACACCAATAGTGGGTGTAGCGCTCAGCTGATGTATGAGGCTGTAAAGTGAAGTGCAAGCAGAGTTACTCCTTAACTACCATTTACTAATGAACAGGATGATTTACAGAGCAGCTCTGCCAACTGCTCTTCGAGCTTCGCCACTCACTGCCACTGTATGTAGCTCAGGGTGTCACAGGCCACTGCACTGTTAGCCGTCTCGGCCTTGGGAGCAGGGGAAAATGAAATCTTGCCACACTGTGGAAGGGGTTAAAGGGGAAAAGGAGTCCTATGGTTCCCTGTGTTTTCTACTGCATGTGAGAACAATGGTGTGGGCAGGACCCATTTGAGTCCTGGGTGGGTGGTGGGCAGGGGAGAGCATGGTCAGGAGCTTATCTCTGGTGCCGGCCAGCAACCTCTGGGGAGCTCAGCACGTATGTCAGGAAGGGATGTGGTGCCAAGGAGCAGACTTGCAAACTTTTCTTCTTCTGTGAGGCTGGGCAGAGGCAGAGATCAAAGGGCAGTACAGTTACAATTCATTCTCCACTTTTTCCCTACAAGTGACCATTTCTTGAGGGTGTAACATTGTTACCATCCAGCCCACAGGTTAGTTCAAAGGGGAGACGGTGACTAGAGGGGCAACGGTACTGTGCCATGCCATGCGGCAGCCTGCGATCATGTTTTAAGTTTCACGTACATTCTGCTGCACAACTAAGCTAAATCAAAAAATAAAGGTTTAAAAAATACGGAAATATTTTCAACAATGAACACTAAGACTCCAGTTCAAGAAAGCAACATGCAGCATTTTTATTTTTTTTGGTAACAAGTAAGCCTAAAACTTTGTACTCGGGTATTAAATGCTAAAACTCTCATGGAGAACATATAAATAGACCTCAGCACAAGGCAAACCCCATTGAAATCATGATATGTATGAAGTTCTGCTGAAGTAAATGGATGCAGAATATGCACTTGTTCATTGCTACACCAGGGCTGAATTTCAAAATAGAATTTTACGCTTTTTTTTTATTTATTATTTTTAGGACAGTTTATATGGAAGCTGATAATTTTTCTTTTTATGAAAGAAATGATAGATTTAAAAAATATATTCAGTATGGAAAGTATGCTCTGCTGGCAACAAAATCTAATGTGATATTGACCTAACCATGTCTTTTATGGATTTAGACATCTCAATATGGCTTTTACTTAGTGAATTCTACTCTTTCAAATCCATAGCTTCTGTTGTACTGTCTCCTTTGGCTTTCCCATTATGCTTTTCCTCTGCAGTCTAAAAGAAATCAAGATATGCATCCACCAACAATTTACCATGCTACTATGTATTTGTACTATTTGTATTCTAATCAGAATATGAAGAAATGCATGACATTTTTACAGCTTCCAGAAATATAATCAGAATTTGGAAGAGTGAGAGATATATGACGTGTTAATATGTGATAATAACAAGTTAATTTTTTTTTTCACTGAATGTCTGATTTTGCTGGTCTTCACTGTTATCTGTCCTTTGGAGGTCACTGAAACACTGAACAGTGATGTAAGCCTTTTTTCCTTTAAACCTTTTAAATACTTAGGCAGCTTAATATCTTATTTACATTTTTAATACCAAAGCTTATAGAAATGGTATTAACAGTAATAAGTACAGAAAGTAATTAATAGCTCCACTAAGTTCATCCAAACACAGCTTTTGAGACGTCGTAATAAACTATTCTACAGCCAGTATGAAGTTATTTAGAGCTTAGATTTCACTTACCTTGAAGCTGTTATTTGAATGCTAGTGCTCTCTTCTAAATCCACTGAATTATTATTGAAAAGTTGCCAAAAATAGTGCCAAAAGTAGAAGACTACAATCTACCATGGTCAAAATATCCGACTTGATAGACAGAGCCTAAAAGCTTACAGCCCCTTTGCTTTGAGCAATATATCCTTCAAAGGTGGTACATCTTGTGCATATCGTGCATTCAGGTAAAAACAAACAAACAAAAAAAACCCCAAACCCAGTCCTCCCCCCAGTCAACACACAACATATTTCAGTTTTGTAAATGCTGAGAACTGTATGGCTGCTATTTCAGTTTTCAGGCTTCTAAGAAAAAGAACAGTCTTCTCTATGAATAATGACTCCCTTAAACGTACAAATTTTTACAGGTACTAATTAAAAGCCAGTGAGCTTAGAGGTCTAAACCAAGCACCTCAGACTGAAGTACAGAAATCGAATATTTGCACATGATCTTTACTAATACTGTAGTAATTCATATCTATGGATCAGCGCATATCCCAGCCTGGAGTTTTTCACAGTCTGTACCTGTAAGTAACGCTCAGTCGACTTGAACATACTTTACACAAAATAGGAATATGAGAATTTGCTATACTTTGTATAATGACTGGATATGTTTTGTCCCAACTATAAACACTAGCACATATATATTAAAATGAAACAACCAATAGGGAGATAAGCCAACAAAATTATTCTGGAACACTTCAGTCCTCTGTGGAAATGGATTAGGACACTGTACAAGAGATGACACCACAGCATAAATAGTTTTGTGGTTACAGGATTAAAAAATATTGACTTTCACTCTTTGCAACAAGATGAATAATAATACATTAGCTACAGCCATCAATAACTAACATGACCATTTCACAAAACTTGCATGCTAAATGTGTTGAAAAGCAATATGCTTATTAAAAAGAAGGTAAAAAAAAAAGGTAAAACAGAGAAAGAGAGGTCGAGCCAGTAAACAGTGCTGCAGGGCAGATATCAGTGCATGAAAAGATGACAGCAACAGCCTGCAGTGAGGTACACTTGAAATATGCTTTTGTAATAATTTGTGTACTTCATAGTTTTTAACATTCGTATCTCCTTTAATAGGGTAGGAATAACTTTTTTAAGGCTTCTTAATAATATCAGAATAGAATACAACCCCAAATTATTCACATCTAATGCACATGATAAATTGGCCAGTATTCTACTTGCTTTAGGGGAAAATGTGAAGACCAGGTTCCAATTTTTCGAGTTAGGATACATATGAATAATCCCTCGCCACCTGTCATTTAGGAACCAAAGCTGCTTTAAACAGCCTAATTCTGCCAAAGCCCTTAAATGCATATTTAATTTTCAGTGCATGTAATTCCAGTAGGGAGTAAACACATGCTTAAATAAGTTGATGAAATGCAGCCTGTATCTGATCCAGTTGCAAAACTACTGGCCAGTTAATGCCTTGAAAAAAAAGAAAGGGATGGTTGATCATTCATACCTTCCCCTCACTCCAAAAGCAGCTGGAAAATTGCAAGTAATGTTCACCTTAACGTCACTTATTACTAATAACAAAAGAAAGAAAGAAACAAAAACTAACACCCCCCTTCCAATCTAGTTTCTCAGCTAACTACTAGAGGCAAAGGTAATGTTCTGTAAACTAGGTGTTACCCTGTGTAATGGCTGGCTTCATGCAGGTTATTGCTATTATAAACCATACTCAACTGTTTAGAAAATCAATAGCATATTAAACAAAAAAAAACAAAACAAAAGAACTGTGGTATGTCTGGAACAGCTCCCTTGGCAAATTGGATGTCTGCTGACACTTAATGACTGATTTTCCCATACACAAAAGGTGGGACGTGCTATACTTCCTTTACAGTTGAAAGTCGACTATGTGTATTTCTAAGTTTTATGTTTTCCTGCTATCAAAATACCATTATACACACTTAGAGGTCATACTTTTTTAGGTAGCAAAATCAGTTTGGAGTCACTCAATTTAGGATAATTGCAGAAAATGACAATAGCAGAGACTAAAATTTTGTATGTGATACTTTTTTCTCATGACAGCAATCCAAAGCCAATACAAATGGAGAAAAATGTTGGCAGCAATCTAACGGTTAATCAGAATTCCATGTACATATTTAATGCAACATTTAGAAAGAGTGCAGAGCTGGGTGAGTTGCTAATTATCCAGGGGTTTTGGGGATTTGCATTTTCTTTCCTCATACTGCTTCAGTAATGTGCTATTCATTTTGCTTCTAAGTTAGGTTAAAGTGTAGTCTAAAAGCTATTGCATCTCCTGCCTTCTGTGTTAAAAAATTTATGAGAACTATATTTCACCATCTATCAGTGAGCCTTTTCATCTCGTCAGATGATGGGAAGCTCGGTATGTTGGAACTTGTCTCCATTTCTTCCCTTGGTCCTTTTAACCACTTGGAAAACACAGTATAGGCGTTAGGGAAGTGTGAAGCACGTGCAGCTGGTTTTCATGGACAGGGTGAAATCTTGGCACTTCTAAAAAATATGAAGCCTTCAGTCAACAGGTAAAAGTATTTTATTCTACTGGTTCATTAAATACTGACTACTCCACTAACAAGGGACAGTGATAGCACAGTATATATACACCCTTACTGGGGCTATTATTTATGACTGCTCTTTCAATGGGTTGTCTCGGAGCTGTCAGTTATGGAAATGCAGACTGAAAAAAATACATGGTAACGATGATTTCAGTGTAATGCTACTAACCATGTTTTGTCAGAGTACATCAGATCCCTCATCTTTAAAAGCAAAGAATGCAATTCCTTTCCTGTCACTAAATGAGTAACCAGAGGTATTCATGATTGATGAAATTAAAACCATTTTTCTCTTGCAATTAATGATTTTATTAAATTAATGAGTTTGTGAATATATGTGTCTTTAAATCATGAATAGAACTAACTAGTTAAAAAGGAAACACATTTCATGTCTACATCTTATGATAAGCTGATCTATAGGTATACCTCTGTATTTCTACATGTAGTAAATGTGTGCATTTGTACAAAGAAAGTGCTTTCAGCATGGTATCGCTTATCTGAGTTTCCTGCACAAGTTTTGATTTCTGCCTTTAATAAAAGGTGACAGTAAAATTGGTCTGATTCAGCTGGAATTGCAACCTTCTCCTGAACACGGCAGTCTCTGAGGCACATTCGCTCCCTTGCTAATTCGAGAAGATTCACACAGGAGCTTGTGACTGCAGCTGATCAAAGAGGCAGGCATCTAAACAAAATATGCTGTGAGTTTCTGAATGCAGAAGAATCAAACAGGGAATCTGCCTGGGGATCAAAACCTCTGAATTCACACCTGAGCAAGACAACTTCTTGAGCAACAAGTGTTTGGGAGGCTGGAAAAGACGCTTGTCATCCCCCATGGCTTCACAGCACTGCACGCATCGGTCTGTTGTCCTGTGGTAAAGAAGTGGTCAGTTTTCATCATGGCACCTACAGCTGTGATGCCTGCTTGTTTCTTGCCCCATGTAGCTAGAGGCGTTGCTTGGAGTTGATACGGAAGCATTTAGGTTTGTTGCAAACAGAGACTGCAGAAGGAATTAGGCCACTATGACCAGTGCTTAGACAGGTGGCTCAGACAAAGCAGAGTGAACAGAAGTGGGAGGGCAATGCCACCGAAAGCTTTCCAATGTGTATAGAGAAGGAACAACTGCACCGTGCATATGGGGGCAGCTGAGCCTCATGGCAGCCCCTCATCTCCCCCCGCCCCCCTATCTTTCTTTGGGGCTGCTGTGCCTCAGAGCCTGTTGGAGGAGTTCTGGGTGGAGATACCTGGGCGAGTATCTTGAGCGAGGCCTCATTCACCTGACACCTGTGTCCCACATGGAATTTGCTCATCCCTCTGTGCTGGATCCATGGAGCTAGACCCACCCCAAACAAGATTAGACACAGTGATTGCAATGCTGGCAACTGCTCTTTATGTGCCTGTCTACTAGGGAAGATACTGGGGAGGAAGGGGGTGGGAGGCTGATGCAGATATTCCTATTCTAGTCTTTGCATGGGTTTTCAATGCAAATGTGTTGAAACAACTAAATTTCAAGCGAGGTATATGTTCAACAGTTAATAAAGCTAACTGCCTTCATTGGAGACAAATAGGTCATTGCAAGCAATTTAGCAAATAAGCTTGACCAGGAACTATGCTCTTGGTTTTCTTTGCTTTTTTTGATCAGAATACATGAGTTGACAGGGTTGATTTCATCTAATTTCCATTTGCTAAAAATGTCAAAGCTGTCAAAGTATTTTGATTTTCTGAACAGGAAAAAAATTGTATTATTTCAAAATCAAATTATCTTTTATTTTGAAGCTTATTTATAGTGATAATTCAATCAATGCAGAGAAAATATGACTGAGAGATCCTTATACTTTAAATCAGTAGGCATCTACCGATCTTGTTGTATTAGACTCTTTTACCATCTCTAGCCCAGGGAGAGAAATCAGTTGATAAGTATCACATACACAGTCATGGGCAAAGATGGAAACAGGATCTACATTTCTTAATTTTAGTAGGTCACCACTCAGTCCCTTGCATCCTCCTCGCTCATCATACAAATAGGTCTACACCTATGCTCTGGTGTATGTTAGATAAGCATAAACCACTTTCTAACATAAGCAAAAAATCTCAATTAGAAATTCACTGACTCCAGATTTCATAAATCTAATACTGAAAGGAGTGTTTTTCCAAACCCAGATGTCTGTACTGGTGTTGGAGTGTTGGAGTTTGCTCGAGTTCTCTGCATGGTTGCTAATTCTTACGAGGTGCAAAAATGTGTCTAAAGGCATAAAATCTGAATTTAAGACTCCTAGTATGACTTATGTAAAGTAAGTGAAAAATGATTCATGACTATGCCTTAATGTAATCTCCCTAAAAGAGAAGAAAAGCCCTATTCACTGATTCCCTGAATCGCTGCCTGCATGCTTAGGCTTAGTAGTTTGGTGTTCAGTGCCTGTGGACACAGAGATAACGTTCCTTCAACCCTCGAAACATGTTATGTCAGGTTACATCATGTCATATGTGAAGTGACTTAATGGGATGTGACACTGCATAGCCCAGCACCGGGCCTGGTCTTGAGAGCCGAGGAGCGAGTTGAAAGGACTCTTGGCCACACTTAGGGTGATTTGAATCCCTGGCTCCGGAGGCAATACTGGGCTCAAATGTGACATCGATTTTAAGTAAGTTTCCCTATTCATATTACATTGCTCTGATTGAAATCAATGGCACTACCTCAAGCTGCTGATGCATATTCATTCCTTATGAGCCTGGCCACGTCATCTTCTCTGTTGCAGAAACTGAAGAATAAAAGGAAGCATCACTTTACATGTGTAAGAAAACACACTGCGCACAATATTTCACTACTCGCTGAAGCAGCTCTACTGTAACCCAATGCAGACAGCTAAAGATTCAGCTTTGAAAGAGTAGCACTTTACTTGCATTAAAACTGACATAATTACTGTTTTAGCAAGTTGTGTATGATGTTTGTAAGACTCATGGTTTGTCTTCAGGGATTCGAAGTAGTACAATAATTGTGTCGCTACTGTGGTATTAACTCCTACTTTTTCCTAGTACATACCAGAGTATTTTACCAATCTCTGCTGGAGAAGGGCTGAGCTAGAAGTCCATCACAAGTACATCAAACAACATTTCTTGTCAGATAGCAGTTAGCCAAATGCAAATCTGGCAACTGTTTGGCAGACTACTAGAAGCAAGGTTCACTGTCCTCTTCTCTCCTCATTCCTCCTCCTTTATTTTTTTTTCTTTTTTATATTTTGCTTGAAATGTTGAACTGTGTAGTGTCAGCTTTGGGGTTGTTCCTTTTCTTCACTTCCCTTTTCACTCCTGAACCTTCCACACAGGAGCCAGAAAGAGAGAGATGCTGTATTCCTCCAAAAGCTGTCCTTTCACTTGGATTACCAGAGTTAGAGAAGCTTCATGAAGGCTCAGATGCTGACACATCAGTACAGGTTTAACAGCACCAATAAAGAACACTCTCTCACCAGTCACCATGGTTGCCCCTCTCACCGAAAGAAGTAGGAATTATAAAGCTGCCATCAGCTTTCCAAATTAGGAATGCATGGCTCTCCCAGCACAGCGAGGCTAGCACATTGGTAGATGGTACATCTCCTGCTGCCTGAATAGGGACGCTTATCCATGTGTGCTGATTACATAAAAGTAAATGGTATCTTTTCCAATCTATTTCCTCACACATGGCTGCCCAGAAACCTTCAAATTAAGGGTACTATCCAGTTTCATAGATGAAATACAGAAACCGATGGTAACACAATGGGCTCCAAAAAGGAAAGGAAAAACATCCATCTATGGATAGTCTTGTTAGTTTACCACATTATAACTAATAATAACGTATAATAATAATAACGAATAATAATAATAACGTCTAATAATAATAATAATAATAATAATAATAATAATAATAA
>VZTL01071980.1:0-10824 GCA_013400535.1 Scopus umbretta | reverse complement strand
CCCAGCTTGGTGTCATCTGCAAACTCACTGAGGGTGCACTTAATCCCCTCATCCAGATCACTGATAAAGACATTAAACAAGGCTGGCCCCAATACTGAGCCCTGGGGAACACCGCTTGTGACCGGCCACCAACTGGATTTAATTCCATTCACCACCACTCTCTGGGCACGGCCATCCAGCTAGTTTTTAACCCAGCGAAGGGTGCACCTGTCCACACCATGAGCCGCCAGTTTCTCCAGGAGAATGCTGTGGGAGACAGTGTCAAAGGCTTTACTAAAGTCCATGTAGATAACATCCACAGCCTTTCCCTCATCCATTAGGCGGGTCACCTGGTCATAGAAGGAGATCAGATAGGTCAAGCAGGATCTGCCTTTCATGAAGAGAAAATTGAAATGCTATCATTGAGTCAAGTAGTAGGACAAATTAGTAAGGTCCCACTTCCATGCTTAAATAATTGTGCAGTCTTTTATGCATGAGCTAGCACATTTAGAAATAATTTGAGGTTCCTGTGTCTATCTCTATGCTGCTAAATAAAAGAAGAAAGAGGAGAAAGGCTGAGTACTGTACCCCACTCCTCCAAACTGACCACCCAAACAAAGATATAAAATTGATAGATTGTTCTCTCAAAGAACTGATCTAAAAAGATAGCACTGAGCGGGTGATTACACTGTTCCATCTTGTTCACCTAAAAAGTCATCTACCATCTCTTCAGGCTTTATGTCCTTAAACATACTTATATATCCTTTAGCCATGCCCTATGACAAACAATCTATACCCTCCATTTCATGCTATAAAAACAACTCTCTGATGAGCTGCGATGGAGCCCAATTCCTTGCAAATGGTTGGGCTGCAAAAAAACACAAAATAATAATTTTATTTTAGTACCACATGAGTCTCAGAGGAGACCTGGGGCCTCATGCTAGGTCAAAGACCCAATCTATCTGCTCTAGTGGGATCTGGTCGTAAACATTGCGGCCACAAGTCAGCCCATGCTACTTGGGCCTTGGGAGCCAGAAATCAGTGCGTGGTCCTCTTTTATTTAGCAGTATAGTCATAGTAAAGATGGGTTGTGCAGTATTGAACACCTCCTTAGGATCCAGTAGCTGAATCCCCATCCTCAGCGAATAGGCACATATCTCCCACACTTCTCTTGCTGTCAGAGTACCTTTGTGCCACAGGCAGAGCATGAGTGCTCTCCTTACACCCCACAACCAAGGTGAGGAAGGTGCTATGACTGTAATGATTTGCAATGTATACTCTGAGGAAGGGCTGACAGGACTCAGATTGAGGATCTTCTCTTTTTGATGCTTATAGGCAATGTCATCACCTGATGATGCTTGGTCATGATATACAAAAAGACAACCATGTGAAGGCAAGAATGGCAGAGGAAGGAAGGTAGGGAAAGGAGGAAGATCTACTCCCAATCAGATGATTCTGTTGGATCCCAGCCTATGACTGATCAGAAATTGGAGCAAGGTGGCCAGTGAAGGACTTGGAGAGGATGCAGTAGAAAAAGAGAGAAAAAGGAGCAAATTGGTTCTGGAATCGGGGTAGCTGGTAGTTATTTAAGTTAAGCCAGTCATGTGGGTCCTTTATAGTGACTGTCAAGAAATAAGACACTAGCAAAGCACACTTCTTCTCAACCTAAAACAGGCATCTAAAATAGGTCAAATGTGTACCCTCCTACATTTGATTACAGAAGGCAGTTAGAAGACCAGGTCAGACATAGACATTTGCATTGCAGAACCTGAAGTTAGATAAGATGAATCCCACCTGTATGGACTACCAAGGAGATGGTTCAGGACTCAGACCTGGGGAAGATCAACCATGACAGGTTAAAAATGGTGGGTTGGGAAAGGAGCAAACTTAGGGAGAGTGAGGAGAGTCTGTCCCCTGGAATGCATCCCCCCTGTCAAGACAGGACCAGAAGTTGAGAGCCCTAAGTCTCACCCTTCCTTTGCTGTCAAATAAATGACTTTGAAAAGCACTGGCAAAGCTATTGCAGGATCACACCAATACTGCTGCTGAAAGTGGTAACTAGTCCATTAACTTAAGTGACACATTCAGCTGTTTTAATGATTCCCAATCTGCTGCTGACCTATGCAAATATCAATATGAATCCACAAGATGAAAATAGTCTTGAAAAACAAAACATCAAGTAAATTGCACACATGCACAGAAATACATTAAAGAACATTATTCATCTCCACAAGCTTAATAACATTCTTTTAATGTTGTTTGTGTGTGCAGTAATGATTTAAATTTCTTTGGCTCTTGAGCATGGAATTATAAGTATCCAAAATAAGACTGGGATTTCAATGAATATCTATCACATCAAAAACTATATAATGGGATTCAAATCCAGAAACTGAACAGAGCTACAAAATTCATTATTAACAACTTTGTAATACTGCTGCACAACATTATAAACTGGTTCCTTCCTCCCAGCCCATCATCTCAGCCCCCGTGTCCAGATCATTTTACCAAGAATCATGTACTGTACTCCAATCCTTCAGTATTGTCCATGTACTCATTAAGGTGACTGTCTTTGCCTGCAAAACTTACAGCTTTATTTGTCCTACACCTCATTTAGGCAATCTCAATTCCTTAGTGCCAAAATTATCTCAAAGTCCAATGTATGTAAGTACGGCAGCTGACTATCATCCTTCTCCAATGCTAATGGGGCTTTTAATTCCTTTGTTAACCCTTTGAAAACGCCAAGTAAAGATTTACAATCTCCCTGTCCCTGCAGGGCCTCTGAAAAGGAAACCATCCAGATGGCAAAACGCAGTTCTGCAGTAACCTTCTCCCACAACTGCCAAATGCAGGAATGTGCTAAAGGCGATGAATGCTCAGCACAAGAAATTTCACAACTCATTAGCAATGCCACATCAAAATAATAAAGAACAAAACCCAAACTCAAACCCAGCAGGCTGCAATCCCAGGGGTTAGCTGGCAGCAGCCTAGATGAGAATTTGACGTCATGATTTGCACAGATAATGTTTCTTGATCACTGTTTTGCACTACAAAAATGTTACAAGCCTAAATCTACAAAAAAGTTGCAAAAAATCATTGACCCAGTCACCTTTTGAGGATGCAGCTGCTGAAGGGTTTAGAGCTCCCTTGGTATCTTTTCAAGAATTAGAAGCAAAGTTACTAGATTTTTTTTTTCCCCAAAGAGAGGGTACAGCTGCTTTTGCCACCCTAATTTTTACATTACTCTTTCCTGAAAGAATGCTGGGGGAGTGTGAAACTGATTTTAAACTCCTTTTGGCAAAAAGAAGCAGCAACTGAGCTCTGGGAAACCTGAAATTCTTTCCCCCACAACTCCTCACTGCAGGCTGACCTTTTGTGTGTTCGGCACTGAGGACATCATGCTATCGGTTATCCACAACAAACTTTTTTCTCTCAGCTCTCCAGATTTTCTGAAGGGAGAGAAATGAGTACATTTTAAAACAGTCCAATTATTTACTGCCAGATTACTTATATTAACTACTTGCGCTTCTTATCCATGAGCAAACATCCGTTTTCTGAACTTGTTTGGTGTCGAAGGTGATTCAACAAATGCGTTCTGCAAATGTATTTCAGCAAGTGGGAAGCTCTTCGACTGCTCAGTACAACTATTGCTTGAAGAATGCATCCATTTATAATCTGATATTCCCACTAAAGGGTTAGTGGCCCACTCACAAGTCACTGTCCCTGATGTTTGAGTGCTCACAGGGTTGACAGTTGGCCAGTTTCCAGCTACCCTTGACTCACCTGAGCCACTGCATGCATACAGCTGATTAGCACAGGGCCACCTACCTGCATGCCTCCTGGTACCCCTCTATTTATTATTCATTTAATTTGTGAGGTAGCAGCCTTAACTGGCTAGCCAACAAAACTTTTTCTGAGAGTAAGATGAAGTCACCAATGGCATTGAAATGTTTGTCTGACAAATTTTAAAATGGTAATTACATATTGGAGTTTGTATTCGCATGTTGCTTCCCCTACTTTCTCGAAGGATTACCTGGGGAAAGCATAGTGCTCCAGTGGGTGCTTTAGAGTGAGCCAACAGGAGGTTTGCAGTGTTATGGGAATTTGCATGGCATTTAACTAACACGAGCTGAGGATACTGTCACTGTTTTCCCCTTCTCCTGCTTCAGCCCCTACCCTTCCCCAGCTCTTTCTCTCTTCCTCTCCCCTTTTGCTGCATCCCTCCATACCCGATTCCCCCTCTCATACTCCTGGCCCACCTGCAAGATCCTGGCCATCCTTTCCCACCAGGCCCTGCACCTTCTCTTGTCCCTCCTGTCATGTATAGCTGACATCTTACACAATCCTGGGAACAATAAATGGGTACCCTGTGGACCCCACCTCTTGCCGTCATGAGGTCTTGCTTTACTATTTTGCATTAAAAGAAAAAAAATATCCAGTCCTCTTCACTGACAGGAGTTTAGTGGCATAGAGATACCATGAGCAGAAGCCAGCTCCTGTCTCATTCTGGAAAGGATGGACACAGGTTCTTATGCATTTGACTATGTGATTCCAGTCATTACAGGGTTTATGATAAAATTAAATATTTTGGCCAATTTATAACAAAACTCTTTGTAGGAGCATCTGATATTAATTGATCTCCATGACGGAAAAAGGAGTAATTCCAACACTGCATTGCGAAAATCAGCTTCTCACAACTTCCTTCAAAGTCCTCTTACTGTGCAAAAGCTGCCATTTGATTGCTTTGTGCAGTTTCACAGGTTCCTCCTTGGGGAACTCCTAAATTACCCTAATATTTTGGCAGGCACGACAAGGACATCCTTGAGGTAGGGTTTTAATTAGGTCACATAACAGGACCAATAGTAGATTATACAACAGGAAGGCTGCACGTTTTTATGTAGAGGTATGTGATCATAACATTAGAGTCAAGACTGTAATTTCCATCATAAATCTTATTTATGTTTGGGGTCACTATCTCGGTTGCAAATATTTTCTTCAGTCTAAAATCTGACTGACAAACCCATAACTTGGAAGCAAATATTTACATTGTATGGAACCTGCATTTTGGTGCTTTGGTGTTTCATGCATTGCATTTGGAGATAAAATAAAATCAGCCTCCATTTAAAAAACAAACAATAAAAACACACCACAGCCAAACAGTGATCTAAAATGATGTCTCTCTGGGGAAGCAAAGAAAGATATTCATAAAGGCTAACATTAGCCTTGGGAAGGAAGTCTGCTGTATTCCCTTTATGGCCTAAAGTAATGAAGACTCCTCCACAGGGTGATTTGGAGCAAGAGACTAACTTTAGGTGCTTTGAATCTAGCCCCCTGCAGGAATCTGCCTTTCTGCTGCCTATAGACATGCTCTTACAGGCTGCAGAGTGTCTCTCTGAATATGCTTCTTAATGTTCTAATAATGTCCTAATAAAAGAGAGCATCCACAGTTGGAAAAATTAAGCCATTGCAGCAGTTACAAGGGTTTTAGGAATCAACAACAACAACAAAAATTGCCTCTTTTTCTCCCTCTGGTTTGGGTGTGAGCTGACCACCTGTCTCACATAACACTTGCCACGCTATTACTCCCCATAGCATCAGTCAGTGAGGACTTGCCAGGGTATTGATCCTCAAACATCCATTTTCATTAGCAAGCTGAGCATTTGCGGGCGCGGGAATATATCCCAAACATAATCATGTCTACCAGCTTGCCTGCCTATAAAATCTGAAATGACAATAAGGTGACTCAGTGCTTAGCATTCTTAAGGGAAGAGCAAGATCCCAGAGGACTGGAGCTTATCATGACTGCACACACTGAGGTCCTTTTGAGGAAATGCCCTGAAAGCTCTTTATAAGCTTTCTTACAGAGTGTAACTCGTATTAATTCACAGGGATGTTTTGTTCAAGAGAAGTATCTATTCAGGGAACTCTGTACTTCAGAGGCAGGAACAGACTAAGCTTCCTTCAAAGCACTCCGCTGGGCTGTAGAAGGTAACAGCAGGACTTGTGACACACGTGCATTTTCAATTCCAGTCCTATAATTGAAGGAAAGGACTTACTTTTAATTCTTTGAAGGTAAAGCAGAACAGAACCCAACCCATGTTTTTTCCAGCTTCAAGGTACTTAAGAGCTTCCTCTTTTTCATGTACTGTTTTTGTTTCTGAAACCATCAGTTCTTCCTTAGCTCTAAGCCACTGATGCTTTATGCTTTAAAAGTAAATTAAGGGACAGTCATCAAATTATTTTGACTGGCTAATCAAAATTTCATTTCCATGACTCTTGAAGTCTTTTCCTCACATTAAATTGCATATAAAAATGATTCTTACATCCATCATTTTCAGATATGGTTACACAGACAGTTTTAGGTTAATACAAATGGTAAACAAATGCAAGAAATAATGAGATCTTAAACCATTTCATGAGATTATTGTTCCACTAACAAGGCAGAACACAAGTCTTCCACAGCACCAACAAGTAGAGCTGAAAGATGTAATCAAACATTGTGGACTATGATTGAGGATTTGGGCAAAACAGGATTAATACATATTTGTCTGGTGAGCTGTGGAGTAAATTACAGCTACTGTGAGGGAACTACTCCAAATTGGTGACTGGGGAAATCTCTAGACCCATGGAGAACTGTAGGATTTCAGAATACCTTAGCTACATTGAAATTGTGAAATGCCGAGTATAAGCAGAATTAGTGTGAAATTTTTTTCTCTGTAGCTTTAGCATATCTCCAGTGAGAGGATGCCAATAGTACTAGGTCGTGCAGAAGAATAGCTGTCCTGGATCAGACCTGAGGTCACTCCCAGTACTGTTTCCAACAATGTACATACAGATTTCTAGGAAAGAGTAAAAGCATATTTTGATACTTCCCCTGTATGTCTCCCAGTTTCCAACAGTTTGCAAATCAGAGATGTTTTTTTAAGTCAGATGTGGATTCTAAGTGCTCAGTAAGGCTAACGAAGTTGTCTAGAGTCCTTGACTTAGTTTAAACTTTTAGGTTTTTTTGGTAGCAAGACCACAGGTATGGTTATAAATAGTACAGAGATATACATGTGTGAGAAAAACCTTAGTTGCTCAACTTAGATTTCTGAAGGGTCTTATGGAGGCATTGGCAGCCCTTCACTGATCATGTAGCAAACTGATGCCCCAAACTAACTTTGGCACCTATAATTAAATGCATAAAAATAGGCTAAAGTGTATAGTGTGAGTACCTGTTTTGTGTGAAAATAAAACTAGGTTTTTAATTTATTTGCTTATGAGTTAGGTGGGAAGGGAAAAGATTTGGAAGGTAAAGGAAGATACCAAAAATAATTTCTCAGAGTTATCATGTGCTCACAACAGGTGAAGTGCTCTTCACAATGTGCACAAAGGTCTAGAGAGCAGCTCACCCAACCCAAGCTTAATTAACAGCAATATCCATCCCTGGCTGGACTCTTAGCATTTGGGTTCAGCAGTTCAGTTCTGCCTGGATGTTGGATGCCACCATGAAATTTCTGGCCTGGCACCATAGCCACAAGCCAAATTCTTTGCTGGAATAAATACTTCAGCGCAGACTTCTCCTAACAGTTTCTCTGGAGGTGAGGGGGGAAGATATTACCTTTGTTTTTTATAAAGGCTGAATATATTTGAAGAGTTGATATTATTGCCTGGAGTTAGTGGTTTTACAAGATACTGTGAACAGACCTTATTCATTTTTATATTTTACCTTTTATATTATATGATGAAGTATGAATTTAGAGCTGTATTTGTGGGAACACTGAGTTTGCAAACATACTTTGCAAATACACTTAAGCTCCAATGATTACAGAGCTTGATCCTTCTCAGTCTGTTTTTTCAGTAAAATCCAGTGAATCCCTAAATATAAACTTAAAGCAGTCCTTAATTTTGCTTTTCAAGTAAAAAAAAAAAAGAATATATACATTTCTACTGTACCAAAAAAAGAAAGGAGCATGCACCACCTCTAAATGTAATCTTGTTGAAGTGAAATCAATTCCATAAACCACTTTTAGATCTTTACTTGAGTTTGTGGATTTAAATTGCTTCTAAAATCTCATTAACCAAACCTCTGTATAGAAAGATTCTAACTTTGCTATGACAAAAGGAGGCTGTTCCTGACCCATATACACCCTTCACATTCATTTTCACACCTCATGCTGCAGAGATAAAAATACTCTATTTTTGCAGACATGATCTGAACATTGTGATGACCTTAAACTTTGGGACAGCTTTAAAAATCAGAACATAGAGTCACAATTTTACATTAAATAAAGTATATGAATCATAAAATTATGGATGCAAATGATTTATTTAGGATGAAAGTTAAATTTTCAGGGATTCCCATATGTGGATAATTGTATTTGCATGTTTCTTATCATGAAGATTTCTCATGTGGCTTCTTCCCTACACATTTCAAAGTTGATTTCTGACTTTTTAACTAGTTGAATGTATTAAAATTGTGTGAAAATATACATAAACCTTGCACTTGTAAAATGATTATATCCTCATTTTAATTGCAGAAGGCATAGGCCTCAAAATCCAATACACATTTAACCTCTGTACATATACCGAGTAATATAAACTTATACACTATTGCAGAAACTCTCTGTAGAAGGACAATTATTTTCTGGATTTTTTGGGTTTTTTTAAGAATCGTTTGCCATGTGAAAGTGGCAACTTGAAAATATAAGTAATTTGGAAGATTCCAATCAGATTCAAACCAAATCTCTGCCTTTGTTATTAATTTCTTTTTTTGCTTATGTTGGATATGTCTGTCTGCACAGATAGTCACAATGTGTTTCCTGATAGTTCATTGCCTTAAATATTTATTCCTGTATTGACATGATTTAAAGTTGCTGAAGGACAACCAGATGACTTATGCCTAGATGCAACAAATCTACAAACCATAAATCTGACAGATTATCATCATGTCTTTTTAAAAATCTTGCATGATTTACACTTTCAGCTGTACATCATGTACATCAACATGAAGAAATGTGGTGACTAGTTAGCTTTAGAATGGCAGTACTGAATTACAAGTGTGTGATTTCTAGTAACTTTTTCTCCTGAAAGGTAAGAGATGGTGATATTTGTACTGTTATAAAGAGAACATGACCCTGGACCTTCCTATACATTTATTAAAAGTTCTTTGCTTATAATGATAGTTCACCATTGTTTCATATAATTTAAATGTTTTAAATAATAACAGAATATGAGGAGGTGTATTTCAGGTGAGATACCAAGAACTTAAGCAAAGGCAGAGGAGTTCTATCTATGATCTACATGCGAGTAGCATAAGTCAGAACTGAAATAAATATTTCCTGAATAATTTCATAAAGTATTTTTAGTGTGTGCCAAAAAAGTATGTTCCATTAATCTGCTTTTTCATCTTTTCTATCCAGGGCTCACAGACTCTTGTATGTTTCTCATACCAGGTCCACATAACATTTGGACGTACATTAACTCAATCTTTCCTGCCAGCATCTCTTGCATTAATGTTGGGTTCCATCTTCCCATTCTCCTCTGGGAGCTGCTAACCTGAGCTCTCTTCCAATATTCCTGTTATGCTGGTTCAATGCAGACCTCGGATGTCAAGTTCTGCCTTCTCCTTTCTTGAATATTCCCTTCCAGAATGGAACCATGAACATTGAATTATCTTAAAGACTCTAGTCCTAGCCCTTACTACAGGATTTTTAATCCTACTGCAAAGTCAAATCTTACCTCTGACCTAAGAAACAGTCAAATGTAAATCTGTTGTAGACATTATTCTTGATGAACTAGCAACAAGAGATGATGAGTCCCCTCATACAACATTAAAAAAATGGTGGCTTCACATAGCAAAAACAGTGATAATGGATTATATTTCAAAGCAGCATGATTCCGTACATGAGAATTTTCGAACTGGAGGAATTGTTAAGTTGTCAGATTGATTTTTGGCATGGGGATCAGGGGTTACAAAACTCACTGAGTCAAAATCCTCTAGGCTTTCAAAGAGGTACAAACTCTCTGAAATTAATTAATTCAGAATATTATAGTAATAAGATTAACTCAGAGTAATATAGCAAAAAATCACTCTTCTGGAAAAGGATTCAAGGAAGGAGGGAACAATGGCAAAAAAGAGGAGGGTGGGAACTTGCAAGGGATGTTCTCTCAGTGCCCTGCACCTGCAGGGTGTGACGTCATGAGGCCACAGGTCTCTGGTGCCAGAAGTGGTGAGCGACAAGTCACTGGGAAATATGTACAATTATTGCTTTCTATAACTTCCTGAAAGGAGGATGTAGTGAGGTGACTGTTGGTCTCTTCGCCCAAGTAACTGTGATAGGACAGAGGAAATGGCCTCAAGTTGTGCCAGGGGAGGTTTAGATTGGATATTAGGAAAAATTTCTTTACTGAAAGAGTGGTCAAGCATCGGGAAGAGGCTGCCCAGGGAGGGGGTGGAGTGACCATCCCTGGAGGGATTCAAAAAACGTGTAGATGTGGCACTTCAGGACATGGTTTAGTAGGCATGGCGGTATTGGGTTGACAGTTGGACTGGATGATCTCAGAAGCCTTTTCCAACCTTAACGATTCTATGATTCCATGATTCTATGATTGGTCAAATGATGACCATGCCTAATACAGTCCTGTGGGAATCCTGCAGGTTACTGTATGGACTCCAGGGCCTAATCTGAGCATGGGAGGAGGTGGTCTGAGCCCAAGAGCAAAGAGCTCTAAGACAACTATACGAGTAGCAGAAACCAGAGGAAATGTGAAAAATTATAATATAGGTGGGGAAAAAAATTGTCAGAAACAGTCACAATAGCTTATAACAATATATCATGAAAATAGAATCATAGAATAAGAGAATCA